>JAGVSP010006428.1:0-66484 GCA_022494985.1 Micrasema minimum
AAAAAACTAATTTGTCGACCAATAAACACGAAAAAACGTGGACGAGGGGCAGTCGTCGGGGTAGGAAATAGAGAATGTAGTAAAATATAGGTACACGGGTTGATTATGATTATATCAGGGGTGGAAGAAAACGCAAACTTCACTTACCTGTTAAGACATGTTCTCGTGCATCTTCCTGGTGTATGGGTGGCGGTTTCTGTTGGATGCTGGAACCAGCTTGTAGCTTGTGAGCACTGCACACTACTGCATCAGTTTGGGATAAATAAAACTGGTATTTGTCTGTAAGTACTTGCACCTGGTCGGACAATGCAGTTTGTTTCACGTCGGTTTCGTAAACACACTCGAATGTTCGTAGGTCTCGTCCACACTGCACTTCGCTGCATATGGAGCTGCCTCGGGAGAGGTAAGGGGGAAGGGAATAGGTGACAATAATTGTCAGGATGGGCGAATAGGCAACGACCGACGGTATAATATTAATCTGAACAAAACGAAAATATTTCTACCACGTGACTTGCGCTCGCCTCTCATACAAACGAATTTATCGATTTTCTTACTGGAATTTAACATTAGAGCAATGATTTTTTCACACACTTTGAAAATTGACCAGATGCGTGTTTGCATCGTCTTATTTTTTTTAACATTTTATTAATTAGAGGAAAAAAACCCAATTATTTTTTAAATAGCCAATACAAACACGTATCCGGTCGATATCTAAAATGTCTGAAAAAATCATTGCTCTAATGTTAAATTCCACAGAGAAAATCGAGGAGTACGTTTATATGGGAAAGCGGCCGTGAGTCACGTGGTGGAGTAGGTATGGCTCTTAATTCATATGATTCACATAGCTGAGCCAAGGCAGTCATCTACAAGTAGGTTCATCGCATTTTTTAACCTTCTTATAATTATAAAAGTACCTACCTAACTGTTTTTATAAAAATATTCAAATAATATAATTAAGAAAAAAAAGCTACATTTTCTTATGCTTTAACCAAACTTTTACTCATTCAAATGACAATGACAATTCGTCGGCGGTTTGCGTCAGAGCTGCGGGATGTGGACCTGACTTGGAAGGATGCGCGGGAACTGGTGGCCGATCGCTTGGCTTGGAGGCAGTTTGTGGAATCCATATGCTCCACATAAGGAGCGGGTATGGTATGATGATGATTGATGATGATTTCTTCTTCTTCTTCTTTCGCCACGCTCGCTCCTATGTGGAGCGTGTGGACATAACTAGATCCCTCCAGGAGACCCTGTCACCAGCCAGCTCTCTCGCCTCCTCCCACGTCAGGCCCGCATCCATCAGCTCCGCCGAATACATCCGTAGGATGCTCAAAATTATGATGATTTACTCTTTCAAAAGTCAAACAAACTTATTAGCTCGCTATGGTTCTTTAATAGGTTCTAAAAGTGTAATATTGCAAACTGTATACCCATATAATAAATTGTTATATCCACAAAATTGACAAGTTTTTTGTGAACTTTGCTTGTTAAAAGAATTTCTACAAAAGTAATAAGCTACTCGTGAATTCATCTAGTAATTCAGTAATACCAATGTGTATAATAAATAAATAAATATTTCAGTATCAACAAGCGGGTATAATTTCCATTTATTATTATTGTACCATTAATACTTTTTTGCCTTCTATGACAACATTTTCGTGCTTTTTGGGACGGAACGAAATTGATCAAACGGAAAATGTGTTTATTTTTTACTAAAAAATACACAAAATGTATAAATATTTATGAAGGCTTTGATATAAATTTGTCAACTTTGTACTGTACTCAAATGTTTTACAAATGTTCGGTTATACATGCAAATAGACATGGGAGTTAAAATTACATTTTTTGAGGCTATAAAATTATATTTTTAATTCGGCGGTTAGAACATCAAAATAAATACTTGTGTAATTAAAAACACTTAAAGCGACTGAATTTTTTTTTAAAATTATTATTTAAATTAAAATTACACCCATTTGTTTTATTATTGCGACCTCGTACATACATGGCAATCATCTATAATTATCTGTTCAATTTGGCTACGAGCATGAGGTCATATTCGATACCTTGGACTTGTACTAAAGCGCAAGACTGATCATCCTACATTCACGTAATAAAATGATCAAGAGACACTGCACTTGGTGTACCAATGCAGTGCCCTATGCACCTTTGGGAGCGGATAAGGGAAAGTAGTGGTAGTAGTAGTTTTTCCTTGAATAAAATAAAATAAAAAATAATTTTGTGATCCATGGAACTCGAACTCGTAACAACGTTAGAAACGCTATCAATAATAATAATTACCTAGTTGAAGCAAGATAAATTTGTGTTTTTTATTATTATCTAGTGAATATTATTCTCCTTCGTTCCCATTTACTGCACATAATGGTGCCCAGGCTTCGAACAAGAATTTCAGAGAAGAGACATTCCATACTTAAAAAATACCACCGTGTCTGAGGTGTCTAGTTACCCACTATGTCACTCACTACGTCAGCAATAGGCATCTACGTCATCACTAGACATCTACGTCACACGTTTCGTGTAGTGGCCTAAGAGCTGGAATATTTAGACGGAAAATTCGATAATAAGTGGTGTCATGAAATTAACCCTGGGAAGCGTATATTTTTAGAAAATTTGTATGGAAACCTTCTAATGAATTCTTGTTTGAAGTGTTCAGGGCACCACATTTACACAAGAGCTATCTTAATTTTCACTGTAGATCCGTACCTGAAAGTCAAAAAGCCTCATCTTTAAAATCATCGCTTTTCAGGAGATTTCTACAACGTATTTTATCCTGTGTCAAAACACAATAATTTTTCGAATTTTATACAGCAAAACTGAGACAAAAAATCACTGAAATACTTTCCCAAAAAAAATTTTTCTTTCTAAGATTAAGTTCTCGGGATATATATTTTTTTGAACAAAAATGAACCGCGAAAACTTGCCCTCAAACTTATTGGTTATTTACCCGTATAAGAACACAGCCTACTTCAATATATCTGGACATCGAAGGGTGAAATATTTCGGAACGTGAAGATAAAATTCTATTGGACAGTTGCGATAAATTATAAAGGATGTTTTGGGACATTGCGAGTGTGTTCGAAAGCGATTGAAATTTTGTTAGATCGTGCGAAAGAAACACGCTATATAACACTGTCAGTCGATATTACATTCATTTTACAATAGCGTAGTTACGTATTTTACGATGTGGTTTTTATTTATAACAGAGAAATTTGGCTGTATTATACAAACTTTCCACCAACTTGAAAAAAGGAATCAAGTCGTGGCGGAGTGGATATTCGAACCGGGGATCTGTAGACTCAGATACGGCGATGCTACCACTGGGTCACCACCCGTTCTCTTCCTTTAAATGAAACAAATGTTCAACTTATGTTAATACTGGATATATTTAAAAGGTGGTATGTACCTACATACAAAGAACATAAAAATAATTTAACATTACATAATTTAACCAAATATATTTTAAAGATAGTACCTACAGCATAGTCATTAGATTTAAAAAACGTCTCAAATACATGTTAAAACAAGAAAGTCAGTAAAGTCAATTATTATTCATAAGGCATTATTATTATCTTACATAAATTTTTTGTAACTACATACATACGTTATTGTCAAAAATATATAATTAATTTCAAACCCGACTTTTTTTTTTTATTTATTTCAAAAGAAAATTTTTGTTTACATGGATATACATTAAAACACATGTATGTACAATAAAAAAAAAATATACATAAACAAAAAATCCCACCAAAGCATAGCCTGTTTGTGGGTATACTGTGAAAGTCATACAGTGTGCACGTGGCAAAAGAAAAGATAAAGTTAAAAAAAGAAAAGTAAAAAAAAAAAAAGAATTTTGATTCAAAAGATAAAACATATTGATATAGCTGACAATCTTTTAAGACATTTTTTAACTGTGGTAATGTAACTGAAAATAGGATTTTTAGGGTCGTTCGCGTACATTATTTTATAATAACACGTTACACTTTGTAAAGCGGTCTCGGCTTCTTCTAGGGAAACTTTTTTCCTTGTCAAAATAACATGGGTTTATTCTTAAAAATATTCTTGTCGTTTGGTGATTATGCTCTTCCAAGGCTTTATCACAGCAATAACTTCGTCATTTTCGTCTAATCCAGTAAGCTCGTCGTCAGAAATTTAACTTAATTAGCTGATAACTAATTAACTTTATTGTCATTGTAGTATTACTTGCCTGTAAATGATTCCGTAAATGGTTTTCAACATCCATGGTTCAGGTATAATAGTTTATTGTGTATTAAAATGTTAAAATGTTAAAACTCAAACTTATGTGCGTCAAAAAGTTGTACGGGGTAGGTAGACTTCCGGTAAGAATATTGTTTCAAAAACAATCATGAACATCGCTCATCAAAATCAAAGCAAGTGAGCCATAAAGAAGCAAAATTACTTCTTTTATGCCAACATCAGAATCATAAATGTGAAATTAAAAATATTAAGAGGATTGGCGAGGAGTAAGTTTCTACAGAATATAAATCGTAGTAAAATATTTTTTACTCGTTTCAAATATTGACCAGCACCGCTATTACTAGCGTAGTTATGACGGTTATCTGACCGCAAGTCTAGTATTGAATCATTTTAGGACAAAACGCCGTAGGTAATTTTGATTGCAGCGTTTAGTCATTCGGGAGCAGTGTAAAAATTAAATTTGGTGTTTTTGTATCCATTGTCAAAACTCGTTTTTTTTCGATTTTCTCGAAATCACTGCAGTGCAGTGGTAAAAGGCTGCCTTTGCTTTTATACCCTTTGTATATTCATAATATACTGTGGTATTTTGTAGATTACGGACGTACTCTTGCATCATTAGCTTGGCGAGATAGGATAATGATTCCACAAACAAATATACAGGGTGTTATTCTAACGATCGAGTTCCCTTATTCCCCCGTATGCGGTTTCCAAATCACCGAATTATAGAGATAACATAATATGAAAAGTGGGTACAATGTTTTAGCCACGATAGGAATATTTTGTTTTGGATACAACAACGTGTAGAAATGATGGTTTAAATCAGAAAAGGTCTTGTACCTATTGGTAAATCAAAATGACATTATTTTATGAACGATTTTTCATCAGAGAAATGTAAATAATATATCTACCTATTAAACATATCTTAAGTATGTTAATTAGAAAATTACAGACTTGAGAATGACTATGCTGATGTGTACGATGTACCTATTTGGTGTTAGATCCGTATTTTCTTACATGGTTTTTCTACATTTAAAACAAATAAGTCTACTATATTGTGCGTCACACGCTTAGTTCTAATATTATTACTTTATGACTGAAAAACGTATTATTGGTTTATGGTCATGTAATCGCATGTCATAACATATCTGACAGCGGTTTGACGTTTGAGAAATATTTTTCAAGTAATACTATAAAATTGTTACTTTTTAAACGCACAATTATTTTTACTACTTCAAATTTATTCTCTTTTGAATTTTTGTATAACCCAAGTAGGTAAATAATTAAAATGGACTCATCAGAAGTCTTGCAATCCAATTTACAGTTTTCATCAAAAAGTTTTTGTGGAAGGTAAAATATCTTTAAAATTAATATTACGGAACATTCATTACCCCCTGAAGTCTTCTTTTTATCTAGTCACAATATTAACAATGGATAATTTCAAATTTCAGCAAAAAGAGATCGACAATGGAAATATCCCCACCTTCAACTGGTGTTGTTTCACTAGAACAATTTTCAAAACTTGAAACAGATGAAAAGGATATTGCAGTCCTTAAAAATTACGGGCTATCTCAGGAAGAAATAAAAATTTACAAAGATTATGAAAAAGGAATGGACTATTTAGAAACCACACATAAAAATATGGAAATCACTGCTTTAAAAACAGCAGTGAAATCTATTTTGAATAAAATAAAGCAAGCTAAAAATGTAGGGAATTCGGATTTGTCTTGGTAATGTTTTCTTTACAGTTTCTCTCGTAAACATTTATATTTATAGATATGCCATGATGACTACAAATTGACTAACAATATCTCAGGTATGCCTAAATCTTTGAGCAACTGTTTGATCTTATAATATCTGAAGATTATATCGTTCGTACAACGCACAAAGTCACAAATCTTGAAATTGTAGTATGGAATTATATTTATGCATTCTGGCTTTAAATCTAACATTCCACATCTACTTATTTTTTCAGTTAACATCTAATTAAATGCTAAATCACTATCTTACTAACAGCTTATTATAAAAATATTTTGAGTGGGTATTTTTGGTCATATTTATAGATAACTTATCCCGGATTTAATATGTGTAATGGAAATGCTGAAATATTGTCAGTTGAAAATTCACCACCTTGCTTATTATTTAATATTAACACTTCAAAATATTTTTACAGCCCTACAGAAGATTTACCCATAAACGAAAATAAGGAATACTCAATCGATCCAATTTTTTTAGCCAAAGGCAATAAAACGGTTTCTAACCCTGTACTTCATGGACATCCAATCAATCACTTAGATGAATTAAAAGATGACATATTCGGGCACATGGACGCTGCTGATCTGCCTCCAGCTAACAAAAGAAGAAAAATACTCAGGAGAATGGAAAGAAAATTGGCCAAAGACATCTTACTTCCGGAACCTTTATTGAATGACAGTTTAGATTCCAATAAACCGACTTTGTGAACCTCACTCTTTTAATGAATTTATTAGAGTGAATCCAAGTACTTCCAAAATTGATAGTAGTAATGACACTGTAAATAGAAATGTTAACTCTAAATGGGACATCAAAGACATGTCCAAATATAAAAAAATAATAGAATCCCGGAAATCCGATTTAGAAACAAAGGGCCGAGCTAACTCACAAATTATCGGCTGCAAACCAGAAACTCTATACACTATTAAAGATAAGAAAATAGTTAGATTGGAGAAGAAACCAACTGTTGATCAGAGTGAAAAAAGTTATCATTATCAAGCAGTAGAAATCAAACATCCAATAAACAAAGCAGAAGAGAAATTGCTAGAAGGATCTAGATTAAGTTTGGACGATATTAAGAAGATCCCTAAATTTGAAAATTACAAACCAGGTGAATGTTCTCAGGTAATCTTAAAACAATACATCTAACCTGTTTTGTGTATAATTTTGTAGCAGGTAATAATTTCTATAGGAATGTAAGCTATTTTGTCGCGCTCATTGTAATAATCGCAAAGAATATTAATGAAAAAATCTAATTTTAGTTACGAATAATTCATTGAACCCGCTACAGCTACGAAAAACTCTAATGATAGAAACGAACAATTCTCTACCCTCAAAGATCGCAATGGTTTCTATCCCACCCTTATACCTGATTTTCAAATAGACTCAAAGATCGCAGAGATGGAAACTCTGGAAACCTAGATAACCCTTAGTTTCCAGAATTTTCAGATATCAATAATATCTGAATATTCTGTTTCAGAAACTGTATTTTAAGAATTTATCAAACAATGTGAAGGAAGTTTCAGATCTGTATATTTGAATTGTTCAAACAATGTTAAGATAATTTGTTGCCAAATGTCACATAAAAGGTGCCAAAGTCACATTGATGGTCGGAAAGATGAGAGGACAAGCTTTTGTAACATTTACATGTATGTTTAGTCAAATATATTATTTTTCATTTGCTTGTTATTAAAGAAATAATAAGTAGTCTTAGAAATATGCAGTTTTAATGAATAATTAATTGTAAATGCTTTAAAATTATATCAACATAAAAATTTGTTTATTTACAGCACCTGAAATTGCTTCCAAATCATTGAATGATAGAAATGGCACGATCTTAAAAGGAAAACCAATCATAATAATGTTTGGCAAAGGGTAGAAAATTAATTCATATTATATGAAATTATTTGCAAAGTATAATCCTGGTGGTCCTTCATCGTCTTTTCCTGCTCCCGTGAGAGTCCTGCTTCTGATAAGGCCTCCCTTATTGCAGATCCTCGTTCGGACGATAATAACCAGAGTCTCAGAAGGATGAAACCATTATTACTAAGTATGTAGCCACTTTTCAGTTCCAAGAAAAATATCGTATTGGGATTTCAACAACGATTGTAGTAATAAAAAGGTTTCTAATTGAATTCATGACTAGTATTCATTGCTGTGACAACGATTCTCTGAATTCAAGTGACAAATTCATAAAAAGAAAACCCATCAGTAGCTCAAGCACAGATAACTATCGACGTAGTTAAAAGCGTGCTATTTACGTGCTAACGCTTAACGATTTGACCGATCACAGTTCGTACCGTGGTAGCGGTTCGGCTGTGTCGTCGTGTGTGTTCGGACGTTTTCGCCTAGCCGATGATAGCCGACTGGGGCCGATGCGGCCATTGATCGCGGCTTACGTCAAATGTCAAATCAATGCGCTTGTCGGATTATTATATTATTTGCTTTTCTCAATATTTGGCTTCCCGAAAACCGCTAAATTATAATAAAGATTGAATTAATATATGTGCGAATAAGATATATTCGGGAAATGGCTCGCTTAATAATCCCAATCGATAACTTTTAACGCGTGTTCCATTGTGATCGCGAAAACGTTAAACATCCATGGGTAAGAAATCGTTATCACGTCGCTTATTACCGAATCGGTACTGATCTGTGATCGAGCAACAGGTATGGTAAGATGGTGATAACCACACATCGGATTTAAGCATTTAGCAAAAGAATTATTTCATCAAAAAAGTTGTGGATGTTCTGAACTGAATTATTATTAATCTTTTAAACTGAATAGTATAAATTTTTTACACATTATTTTTCGTTTTAAACATCTCAAATTTGTCAGTGTTAAATTAATTTCAATAACTCTAAGGTAAGGAAGGCAAGAAGAAAAAAAACAGCAATCAATAAAATAATGTTTATTCTAAAAATTCTTGTACAGTGTATAATTAGCAAGATTTCTACACAATATTACTTAATTCAAACAACAAATTTCTTAATTATTTTGGAATGATGCACTTATTACGGTTAAAGATAGTTTATTTTGTAAAATTTTAAAATGAATATTTCCTTATAACTCATTGATGAACACATACCTACTACTTAGAAATATTTTTTTAACATCGATTATTATAAAATAGTCAGATTTATATTTTCACTGTGCTTCTGGGCAATGACCACTCACATTTTTACATGGATTGACCAGAAGAAACAAATCTCCTCCGAGTGAATTTGATAGAATAATGTCCTTTGTATTTGTAATGATATTACAAATTGTGTTCCCCATCAGGCGAGTCTAATATTAAATTAATTTAGACACCTTGGGTTTTCGCTTTTGTCATTCTTTTTTCTCAACTGGCATAGGTGCTGCCTCAGACTTGGTTTCTGAAATGTGAATAAAATGACAGACATGTAAATTATAATTATTAAAAATATTGCATTGTGACTCCAATTACAGCGCATCTTGATAATTTATTTTGTGAAGCCAAGCTGATCAGTCTTGAGTCCACATCTTATCCGATTATGTTTATATTAAGTGTATACCCATCTCCGATGCAGGGGGCACTGCATGCAGGGGCTGCTGGGCCGGAGGGGGCTGGGGGCGGGGAGGGGCAGGGGGGCCTCCATGAGGACCCATGTGAGGACCTGAAGCAAACCATTTATTCGAAGAGATTCACTTTGATTCTGTTGTATTGAAATGTATGATAGAGGAGATGATAAATAACAACAAAAAAAAATCTGATCAAATTATGCATTCATTTTTATGAAATGTAAACACCCATGATACACTGAGATTTATATAAAAATATTAATTTTAAAAAAATACCATCAGAAAGTGAACTCTGAACAATTTTAATGAAATATCACCTTCATCCTTCACCTTCAGAGAAGTGTCTTGAGATGGTCACCCCACCAAAATAGACATTTAATATAAATATTTACTACCTACGAAAAGAAAAAAAAAGTATTGTAAATGAATACCTCAGCACAGGACTTGCCCAGTAAGGTATTTCATAGATTTAAAAAAAAAGTAAATTCGACATGTAAAAAAAAATTAAAAAATAAATCCAATGTTCAATTCAGATTTTTGTTATTTTTCCTGTGATGTTTGGGTTTCAAATTAAAGAGCAATAGACCAACACTTCATTCATGCAACGAATCAAGCTCGTCAGTATATGAACTTAACCCGCGTGAAGTGGTTAATTACTATTGAAATCTAAAATAATATCTGACCAGCTGGATCATGCGGGTACTCCTGATAGGCCTGGTATCCCCCTGGGTGGTGGTAGCCGGGGTAGTGGTGAGGAGGGGGTGCGTAGTGGGGGTAGTACGGGTGGCGGGGCGGGTAGTACATCATCCCTGGAGGCATGCCTGGAACAATCAACAATTGATAAGCATTTAAAAAGTTGTATCAAACTGGAACTTGGGTGGCATAAGTGCAACGCCTTCATTTCACCATGGAAGGTGCGTGTTTTAAAAAAAGTTGCTGAGTAAACAGCTTTACATTTGTCGATTAAATCCCTAGATCGCATACGCATTTTTTACTGTCCAAAACTAGGTAAGTGCAATGGACTTATGGTTTTTTTGTTGGATCAAGCTTCACTTAGTTCAACAAAAAAAAAACTGCAAGTCTTCACATTTTCTAGAGCCAAAACTTTTCACCTTTTTTGTTCATAGGGAAAATTTTCATTTTTGCACTTAGCGGCCTTTAAGTGATGGATGGATATTTTAAAGTAATTCTGGGCTGTAGATGGTGCCTGACTTCAGACAAGACTTGACTGCAGAATTTCTTTTGGTAATGAGTAAAATATTGCAGAATTATTTTCAATTCATTCATTTCGCATCTAGAGTATAGATATTGATGGATATGATTTTTTTTGACTACCCTAATTGGTGGGGCTAAGAGGCTTGATTGCAGAGGATATGAACATTATGAAAATTTCAATTGTTGTGATCTCACAGGAAATTGAAACTGAAACATATGTGACATGAAGCCAATATCTTAGACGTTATAAACTACGGCAGTCAATTATTGATGTTGTAAATAGGTACTATAGAAATATTAAATACCTTGAGAATGTGGTCCAACTGGAGGTTGGCCCGGAGCAGGAGGAAGCATCATATCTGAAATCACCAAGAATATTATTACACATGCAAAGTTCAGTTGAAATATTACTGATATTTTGAAAATCCATGTTATGTATTTATTTATGTGTGCACAATTTTATAAGTATAACAACTATAGTCTATCAGCAGTGCAGTACAGTTTCGTATCATATGGGTGTAAATATTTGTTATAATTAAATCTTACGCTTACTTTGATGTGGCATTGGATGCATGGGGTGTGGTGGCATGGGCATGTGCGGGGTGGGCATGGCGCGGGGGCATGTGGGGGGGCGGGGCTGCGCTCTGCGGGGGCATGCTGGCCCCCTCGCCGACTACGGCTGCTACAATCGGCACCGGAGGAGTCACAGCGGGGCTGGTTTCCTCTTCAGGTTTGGCCTCAAACGCCGGCTTGGAGCTCTCAGAATCACTCGACTTTTCAGAATCGTTCTTTACTTCGGGCTTAATCTCCATTTCTTTCTTTTCGATAACAGGCTCTTCATTTTTTTCCTCAGCCATTTCAACGTCTTTGATCTCTTTCTTTTCTAACTCTTCTTCTTTTTTAACAGTTACTTCTACTGCCC
The DNA here is from genome assembly GCA_022494985.1 of Micrasema minimum. Lineage (NCBI taxonomy): Eukaryota > Metazoa > Arthropoda > Insecta > Trichoptera > Brachycentridae > Micrasema > Micrasema minimum. The sequence goes on from JAGVSP010006428.1 coordinate 11,664, forward strand.
CCGATTTTTCTTCTTCATTTGTCTTTGCCTTGACTTCATTCTCTTTCGCTGGCTCCACATTTTCTGAAACTTCGCTCGTCGCTTCACTCTGTAGCTGGGCGTTTGTTGGTTTTTCCGCGGCGGTACTTTCCTCAAACTCTTTTTTAACCGGCTGGCCATCCTGTTCCATCGGCTAAATGGGAAATCATCAAACAATTTATTCAAAAGTCAAAGAAATTTATATCAAATTAAAATTATCAACACCCATAAAGCAGATTACGCAAATTATAAATCTATATAATTTAAATAGTAAATTTTTTAGCTACCTGTTTAGTTTCCTTGAATTAGTGGGAAAAAAAGTATAAAACAATTTATTTTATAAGAAGCGAGTGCTATATTATATCAAGTAATTTTATTAAATAATAGTACGTAATTATATATATATATATACAAAGTTAGATTAGACAGGCTGAGAAACTAATACACATTGTAAATTCTCAATCTATTATTTTATGGAGTTCTATAAAATATATGCCAACTCAATCAACTAAATATTATATCAAGGTCTGTAAAAATTAAGACCGTTGATACACTCTTAAATAAATCATGATAATGCTTTTATGGGCTATTACGCCGTGTGTTTGGACTTTGTATTGCCGACATCAGCCCAGAAGACGGACACTGCGATGTGCTTTGAAACGCCGGCAACACAAAGCCCAAAAACACTGCATAATAATTAATAACCCATAAAACCACAATCTGCATCACAACAGCCATGGAAAACATTGATTATTTGAAATACATTTTTTAACCAGACAACATTAATAATTTAAATTCAAAGGTTAATATTTTTTTGACAGATAAGCGCAAGGATTATAATAATTAGGTAAAGTTATAAATAATATTGGGTGGCTACATAATCTAGTTTCATAAACTCCCACAAAATAAAATCTACATCACAAGGTGCTTAGTAGCAAAGGTGAGAATGCTGGTTGGTAAATGGTTTTTTATACATAATTTACATAACGCATTACAGTATTTTCAAGCGTTTATTTTACTTTTGACAAATGTGCGCCTATAAAGTTCCATAATTATTGACTGGCAACCATAGACCGAAAAATGCAATACTTTATGTTTTTTTCTTTACGATAGTGAAGCGACATGTTCTTTAGCTCCGATATTTATCAATATCGATGTTTATTGAGCCTACTTATGCAACGAGGATTATTCAAGTTGATTTTTTCCATGAAAAAATATAAAATGTGAATTCAATTAAAACCTATTTTTTTTTTTTTCTTTGTTTGTCGCGACACAAAATTTTCTCAATTTACATTACGACAATAAAATAGTCCTATGGATATTTGGGTTTTCTGTAGCTCCTGCACCCGATGACAAACTCCAATTAAGGAGTTTATCGGGATTGTACTGAAAGTTTCTTTTGTTAAGAAATTATGTATTTTTTGTAATATTTTTTATTGAATAAAGACTGTTAAAAAAAAAGATTTACGACAGCGCTTTCGTAATATAAACTCTGCTTTAAACATCTGGGAATGTTTATAAACTACAAAATGTTGAGCAAAAATAAAATATAAATGTGTCAAATTGATTAAAACTTCTTCATAAATAAAGTCGATTTTTATAAGATTCGGTCGATTCGGTAGCGCATCCCTAATCGATACATAATGGAGCTGTCAAAAGTAAAATAAACGCTTGGAAATACTGTAGTTTGTTCATTTTTTATAGTAATCCAGTATGTAAGTACACAATAAATATTATGCTGTAGAATATGCCATCTTTGATATTAGGCACCTTATATTTTGCTACTAAACGAATGACATTTTTTACTTTTATTTCCAATTTTATTGTGACAAGACTAGACCATTGAAGTAATTTCAAGTAAACAAAAAATGATAACCAGATTTATAGGACATAATATTTAAAAACTTAACCATTTTCTTTAATTAACATTACCAACTAAAATGTTGAAGGTGCTCAGGGTATCCCAAAAAGAGATAAAGACATTGGTCTTGAGCAGTTTTATTTCAATGAAAATGGAAACAAAATTGTTACATACTTGTGCCAATATTCGTAAGAATTTTAAAGAAATATTTTGTACTCTACATTTTTGACAGCGACAAGGAGTTGTGAACAAAATCCACATAAAAATAGCGCAATCATCACATGGTATGAGATGTCAATTAAACAAATCAAGTAACTATTTTTATTAAGAAATTTAACAGGCAGTCATATTTCACAAGTAAACCAAACAAAAAAAATACTATAATAGTAATGTAAGTACTAGGTTCAATAGATTGAGATTTTCTATTGACATTTTTTGGTGGAACTGCATTTTAATTATAACAATTAAAACAGTTTTTTTAGTTTTGGCTAGTAGTATATTTGTGGATTATTATCATCAGTGACCTAGATCTAGTCAAAAGAAAAAAAAACATGTGTTTTATTTACTAAACTCGTAAGTAGTGGGTTTATTAGTGGTATGATTTCACGTACCTCCTCTTGCGTGGTGCTCCTTCCTTGGTCTCCAGGGGTGGCCAGCTCTGGGGGCTGGTTCTGGGGGGGCGCAGGGCAGTGGGCCGGGGGCGCTCCGCCCCTGCGCAACACTTCCATCTGCCTCTCCACCAGACGGGCGAAGGTCTCCTCATCTACGGCTGGTTTGCAGTGCTGAAAGTGAATGATAATAATGACCGATAAGTGTATCGCCAATGATATTTTTCATGTACCGAGCACATTGATATGAAAAGTATTAACACTCATTTTTTATAAATTTTTTTTCAAAAGAAAAAATTTTGTTTACATAGATATACATTAAAAAAATATAAACAAAAATCCCACCAAGGAATAGCCTGTTTGTGGGTATACTACTGTGAAAGTCAAACAGTATGCACGTGGCAAAAGAGAAAAATAAAGCCATGTAAAAATGGAAAATAGCAGATAATGTAAACAAGATAGTTTAAAAAAAGAATACAAGATATCTTTATACCGGAAGAAGAAGGGAAAAAATTATAGTATATAAAATTTTAAAAAATTACGTAGATTGTGTTATTGTTATGGTCTTTATAGTAAGAATGATTCTACCTTTACACTATGTATCCAACTTTGTGTTAATTTTTTAAAAGATGAAAAATTTTGAAAATTTGACAATGCCATTTTATTGTCAGTTAAAAAAGAATTAATTAAACTGGGGGCAATAAAATGTGCATGTCTCTGAGCAAGTCGTGATTTACAATGAGGAATTTCTAGCACTCGGATTCTTCCTTGACTAGACCTATTTGAGCTTCTAGCAATATTAAACAATAGATTCTCAATACACTTAATTTCTTACCTTTTTGAGTTCCTCTTGGAAGGAATCACTGGTCTCTTGGAAGCGGCGCTTCTTAGCTTCAAATTTCTCTTCAATTTGCTGCAACTCCGTCTCCAACTTCCTCTGGTGCATAGTAAGAGACTGCACTTGGCGCTTCAGCACCTGAAGATTTCAGTTATATAAATAACTATTAGTCGTAATTAAGAAAACACAGCCAACCAATATACTTACAAAAATATTGTTTCAATTATTCCAACCCAATATCGACATATAAATATGTAAGGGCAAAAATATTAAAGAAAAATAAAAAAATATTGCAATTTTTTTCTTTCTCAGTTTTACAAATGATGGAATTGAAATTATAAAAGAGGGAATTATTTACCTGCATCCTAGAAGTGGTAACAACAGATCTAACATCCGAACAACAGCATCAGAGAATATTTCATTGATGAGGCGGTGGTTTCGCAAATATCGAGCATAAGCAATGTGTTTTTGAGATAATCCATCGTCTTGATCTAGAAAGAGGAAATCCAATTCAATCTTATGAAGGGATCTTCTGAAACCGTCACACATTGGGTATTCAATATTTTGAAAGAATCTTCAAACCGTCACCAATTAATTTATCTTTAAATTTCATATTGTCGATGCACAAGAAATATGGGCCAATCTCAGTTATTCAATCTATAATTCCTGTTTTAATATAAAACCTAAACACTAAAAAAAAAAAAACATTGGTTTTATAACGACATAATATTTTAAATCAAAGTGGCAAAATGAATATTATGTCTGTAGACCAATGAAATTAACAAAATTGTTAAAGGGATAATTCCAAGCAAAACAAATTAAAAAACAATGACTGTTTTCATAAATATGAAGAGGTTAAAAAAATATAAGATTAGAAATGAAAAGAAAAGCTAAGTCACAGAATTGTCTAATGTCTAATGTATAAGGGCATTAAAATGTATGAAGAGATTCCTGATGAAATAAGAAATGAACAAAATGTAAAGTTATATAGGGTTAAATGTAAAAAATATTTGTGTGAAAAAATATTAATGTAGGTTTGTAGGTATTATATTAAAGCTAAATTGAAAAATGTATAATAGTAGGATAAGAATAGTTAGGAAAAAATATATAATAATAATAATGAAGTGTAATGTAATAATATTAGTCTATGTAAAAATTATATAGCACTAAATAAATATAATAAAAAAATTAAATAAAAAAGTGTTTGTTTCTAAATCATAATTTTTTTTTAAATGTGTTATTAGCTTTTATCGATTATTTTAGAATGTGCTCAGTCACACGGCCCATATATGATGTGCATCAACGATATGTTGTAGAACATCCCAGCATACATAGATTGACTTTATAGTTATATCTGTAATTCGGTGACTAGTTTCAAGTACATTACCTTCCTCATCCTCTGCTGGCTGTATGTCAATTCTCCTGTCTTGGTGGGCGTTCTGCTGGGCCTGCTGGGCCTTGCTGCCTCCCCCGCTACCCGCCCGCCCGCCCCCTCCCCCGCTAGACTCCTCACGCTCCTCTAGACCGCCCACAACTGCCAACACGGGAATATATTACCTCCAAGAACATGTAAAATGTCGGATTATCAGTTAACATGGCTGCTGTCGGATAAGTCATAGAAAAAGATTTTACAGTTATTTTTGTCTTTGTTTGAATGATAATACTTTAATACTATTGCTCAGATAAAATTCCTCAGTAGAATTTTTTGCTAATCTGGTATAGCTCAAATAGCATAGACATCGTTATCAAGGTAATGGAATTTGCTATCTATGTAGTTACTGAAATATCATAGAATAGAATTTGTATTAATTATTACTCAAAAACATTTAATTTGCGGTCTAGATGGTTAAATAGCATATAATTTGCTATTTACATGTTCAAATACCAAGATATTTAATTGATTTAAATACGATTTCTCTATTCTGCAAAATTTTTAATTGATTTAAATACTATTTATGGACTGAAGCAGCATATTATTTAATTTTCAATATTATTGACTTGATTTTCAATTTGTCTAATTAAAAACCAATGTGGGATGCTTAGTTTTTCGCAAATTTAGAAAGTGTAAATTAAAAATGCACAGGACTCACCGATAGAGATCACCATTGAAATGTCAAAACATTTCAAAAGCAACTTTCCAAGCATTAAGAAAATACAGTGATAAAATAATTTTTACATAAAAGCTAACATTGTTATGAGTTAGTTTGTTAGTTTTTCAAAATCACCATTTGTTATGGCCTTTTGTTTTCAAAATCTTGGGACAAATATTATAATATTTTAATTATGGTAACCACAGATTATATCGTCACAGTTCAGGCAACAGTCACTAACTCTTAAAATGACAGTTTTGAGTTGAATATGCCATTCGAAGCGTAAAATTACATTCTTTAAGATGCAAACATCACCAAAATTAAAAACCTTCTAGATAGATTAAAATTTATCAGAAAGAAACACTAATACATGGATTTGATTCAGAAAACAAAAAGGAATTATTCTGTGTTAAAACAATCTCTAAAACATCAAAATCTGTTTTTTTCTTGGCCTTCAAACTTTAAAATCGCGATTTCTCAAAATGGTGTATTTAGAGTTATTGACTTGCCTGAATGGCGACGATATATTATATTAGTAAGTCAAAACCCGGATGACCTAACACAGTCCTAAAACGGCACAGAAGAAATTTCAATATTTCTCACAAACAAATTTTGAGAGGTATCTTACCTCCGAAATTTTAATTTGATGGTTTTATATTGACAATAAACAATTATATTTAGGGAAAATTTATGGATTATACTAGAATGCAGATTTAAAAGGTAACCCTTTTCATCTTGAAATTAATTCAAAATTATATTTTTATTATTTTGTTAGCATCTAATTATTAAATTGATGTAAATAATATGTTAGATTGATAAGCTAAAACATGCGTGGAAGGTAAAAAATGCAATGGAAAAATTAAAAATACAATACCGTAATATTTGTCTCATAATATCATCATTTTCATATCTGCTTTACCAAGAAAATAATCTTGTTTAAAAATGTGATTCATGAATAAAATGACGAGGAAATGTAATGGTAGAAAAATAAATTTGTACTCTTGCAAAAAAAAAAGACAGGTAGGTACTTTCTTGGTAAACCAGAGATAATATGTATAAAGCGGGATAGGGAGACGCAGGCAACACTTACGCTTACCAGCTGCTTTGTTCTTGGCCGCGATGTAAGCGAGATATGCGGAGAATTGTGATAAGCCTTGAGGCTCTTCTCATAATCCAACTGGAAAACGTAATGCATCGTGACCGTATTTAGGGGGAAAGATTAGTCCTTGCAGTTAGGCGTGCCAGATTGTGATTGGTGGGGTTATCCATAGACAATGATAAAACACGACTTTTCCATAGACAATGATAATATTTTGATGGGACATGATTTCACTTGAAGACAAAACAAACCAATTTAAATTTTATGAAATTAGTTGCCTAAATGTTGAAAATTCAGATGTTAAGAAAACATGTACCAATATAACAGTTTGAGAAAATTTTATTTAGTTGTACTTTGCACAATAGTCGAGATTTTAGAATGAAATTTTGACATGTTAATGCTAGTAACATGAATCTTGTATGCATAGATTTTAGTTGTGTGGTTAAATATTGTCAATATCACTGTAGTGTATTATGAAAAATATGCAGTTTGAAAATGTATTATACTGTCTAAGGATATTGAAGAATAAAGGAGTTATTACATAACATATGGGTGCTCTAATTAGTGCATTCAACCAATCGCAATCCTATGGTTTAGTGATTTCTAAACATGTAAAAATTCAGTTTTAATGACACCACAAGATGAATTTTGGGACAGTTGAAAAATCACACATTAGTAAATACATTTTATTTACAAGGAATTAATTACCATTAGGTAATATTATTTAACTTAAGATAGCAACATTTTTAATGAATGAAAAACAGACTAGTAAAAGTATTGCACATTTTCAGAATAAATTTTCAATGGTTTGGCAAGGAAAAATGACCCAGAGAATTATAATATAAATCAATGTTACCCAAAAACGAATTAAATAAAATTACCACAATATTATGTTATAAAACTTTATGGGCTAGTCCAATATCAAGCGATGGTTTAATATCATTACTATGGGGAATATAAAGCAAGGACAGGTAAATATTAGCGTTATTAAGGAACAGGCTACCCCATATTGCAAGCTGAATATTAGAATTTGTCACAGATCGCCAGAACAACATTTTCAAATGGCTCGTCAAAAATTATGGTCAAATTTTAATCACAACGCAAAACATTTTAGTTTTTACATGCCGAATTTAAAAATAATGTTGCCGGTAAACTGTGTCTTCACCACCGCTGTATTGGTTGCGTACAATGTGACGTATACCTCTGCTTGTAAACGCCTTCCACTGTATATAAGCCGGTGATGCGTGGTAAGCCTTCATCAACTCATTATATGTAGCCTAAGATACAGAAATCACTTTAAGTCATACCATTTATGAATACTTCAACAGAAAAAAAAAATACAGACATGTTATATTTCTATTCTCCCTCATTAAAAATACCCAGGTTCTGAATTGATACACCAATTTCAGCGTAACTTTAATTGTTAATTACATAATTTAACTTTTTGTGGCGTTTATGTGAAAAACTATGAAATTTAAAAAAAATACAAAATACTGCAAAAACCGATTCAATGAAAATTCACAAAAACTGATTAATGAAATCCATTGTAAATAACTTTTTGAACTAACAGCAGGTTCAATCTGGTGACACTGTTACAGAATAATTATAGCATATAATAAAAAATAAGTTAATACGTACATTATTAAATCTTCAAAGTAATTTTTCGTAATACATAAAAAAATGCTAACCAAGCCGGGGATCTAACCCAGAATCTCATGTGTGGTAGCCTTAAACTGCATTCCAAAGATGTACTTACTCAGTAAACAATTAAAATGTTACCAATAGTCTTAAAATGCGATTTGTAATAATTTTGTAATAGTGTGCTCTATAATGAAGCACAAAAAATGCATTAATATTTCTGGCTGTTACTTTTTTTTGCATCTGATGATATATTTTTATCATGAAATCCAATTTAGTCTAGCTATAAGAGCTTATACATTTATACTCATTGTTTATTCTGCGGTGATTTAATGATATAAAGAAAAACATCCCGAAAAACTTCCATGTTTCTTGACGTAGTGTGTGTGTATCTTCTTTGGCTCTGTTGAGATATCCCTAGATACCCAATCTACGTCATTTTGGCGCACACTCAAATTAGCTAACAGCACATTTTTGTTAATTTTACAGTAAGACAAAAAAAAAAATTGAATTTAAGAGGAATTTAGACTACACATTTAATAGGAAATATTTTATGGATAGTTAATACATTCAAATCTCAACGTGCACCAAAATATCTTAAAATGTGAAAACCAATAATTTTCGACTTGCGCAGTGTTGTTGATGTGACGATTTGAAATCTCTGTCGAATGCTTTCTTATATCCAGGAAATATGCGTTTGAGTGCACATCAAAATGACGTTGATTCTAGGGTTGATAAACTGATAAAATTACAAAATAAATCGTGATTAGAAGTTACCTTTTCAGCCTCATATTCGTCGACAAAATGGGTCTTCTCCTGGTCGGGAAGGTCCCTCCACATGGAGCCGATGATGCGCCCGATCTCCCACAGCTTCAGCTCGGGGTTGGCAGCCTTCACAGAGTCCCAGACCTTGCGGGAGTAACGCATGTACGGCATCAGGGGCTTCTCTGGCGGCTTGGGGGGCTTCGGGGTGTTGGCCGCCGACTGCAAGATGTGTGAGTGACATATAATGGAAAATTATATACAGAACGTTCACAGGTGTGAATGTTCTGATAATATTGCATTATTTTATTACTAGTAAAGTAAATTGAATACAGAGCAGATTGATGTTTTAGTACCATTCATTCATTATACCATATCCGCTCCCTATGTGGAGCATATGGAATTCACAAACTGCCTCCAGGCCAAGCGATTGGCCGCCAGCTCTCGCGCATCCTCCCAAGTCAAGTCCACGTCCCGCAGCTCTGACGCAAACTGCCGACGAATTGTCAACAGTGGGCGACCGGGACGCCGAGAACCTGATGCCTTGTAAAATAGGCAAGCATGGTTAAGGCTCTCGGGAGGCATACGTAGTATATGGCCTAGCCAGCCAAAACGCCTTCGCCGGATGACAGTAGATACCAAGGGTTGCTGTGTCGGTTGCCTTACCTCTGTGTTCCTTACAAAGTCAAACCACCGCACACCTAAAATTCTTCTAAGACACCTTATCTCAAAACTCAGAAGTCTGCTGTCTTGGGCCCTAGTTAGGTGCCACGATTCGCAGCCTATTGTTTTAGTACCACTACGGGTTAATACAATTAGTTATTTTATTTTAATTTTATTGTTTTTACGCCCATAGGGCTTTTACATAGACATTTTTAAATGATTACACAGTAGGTAGCTATTCATTACTGCCAGAGATGGCATCCAGACACTGTTCCCTAAAATGCACTAGATTTGTGTTGAAAACATCAATATTGTTAGCCAGTGTGTGCATTCGTCGTATAGGTAAGTTTGCACTGTAATTGGTCGATGATTGGCTACAGTAAAATAGTGCATTACTACGGGTAATTCGACCAGGCACTCGTATACTACTATGATTAAGTTACACTCACATTAGCCGACCCCTTCCCGACTTTCTGCGGCACGAACCCAGGATGCGAGTGGGGAGTGGTGACGAAGGGGCTGGTCTTGTCATCCTTGCTGCTACCCCCGGAGCCCCGCGCCTCCTGGCCCAGGGAACCGCCCGCCCTGAGGCGCTCTGCGGGACGGTGCGGCCACCCGAGCATATGACTGTTAGGTTGGCCGCCTTATGTCTCAAGGAAGCGGACGGGGGTGGGGGATTGCGAGGTGTGTGGTGAGTTGCGGTGAATGTAGGGAAGTGAAGCCGAACAAGGGGATTTGCAAAATAAAATGGTCCAAGTAATAGCCAGGATTGTAGAAAAACCAATTTGTGGTTATCCAAAGGGCAGTTACAGTAAATTTATTCATTAATTTACGGATAAAGTCAAATTTACAGAATGAATATTATAAGTAATTTTGCATCAAATATATTAAGGTTAAAACCAGAATTATGGATGACCAAATGATGGTAAAGAAAGAGAAATTACAAAACAAAGAGATGTTTATGAAAACAGTTTTGCGTCACAAAATTATTAAGTGTGAATTAATATTTCTTCACGAAAATGTCATTTTGTGTTTTAGCATGGTATCAATTGAGTTAATTGAATTCAAATAGGTTTAATATTGGCGATTAAATGTTTTAGATGGAATCAGATGAGTTTAATATTAAATTTAAATAAAAAAAAGGGTTTTGAAAATGGGAGGCAAAATGTTTTGCAAGATGAAAAGCCAAATATAATTAAGACATTATTTTTAATGTTTTAATTTGAATGAAGCAAAAAAAAAATAAGGATTGCATGAGAGGATGTTATAAAAAGAATACGAATTACCATAGTGGAATGCAAATAAAAACAAGGGTGATTTATGCAAAGTTGAATAGTTAATAATGTATACATTTTTATAACATTTGTTAGAGATTTGGGATTATAAAGATACGAGGGGGGATTGTAGACGTGTAGTGTATGGATTATTGAGGATTTGTCAAAAAATGAAAGGACAAGGTGTGGTGTGTGTTGGAAAAGGAGGGGAAAAAACAGAAAACAGAAAAGAAGAAAAACAGCCATACAAATTGATTAATTTCTAAAAGCAATGCAACTAGAGGCATTGGAAGCAAAAATAATATATAATATGTAATGTAGTATAGTTATTGCAGTCTAACATGCAATAATACTGTTAGATGCATCAACCAAATCAACTATGTTCGGTTCATGTTTAATATTGTAATTATTAATATGCAGATGCGACTAAAGAATAATGCGTGTTGAGAAATGATTTTCTATGCATCTCCTATCAAAAGATTTTATTATGCCTATAAAGCTAAGTTATTCTACCATACATTTTTACCAGCTGCAACCATTTCAGGTATTTAAATGTTTAACCAGAACAGCCAACATAAACAATATAAAAGCTGTTGATTTACAGTAAATACATTGACATTGCAAATGAATTGAAATATTATTTGGAGATTGTACAATTTGTAGATGAATATCTTGATGTTCAATCCTTTTCAAAACAATTCAAAGAAAAATATTGTAAACAGCAGAGTTTTAAAATTTATGTTTAAAAATGCACTTTTTACTTTTTAACATGTTCTGCTGCACAGCATTTAGTGTGATAGCGCACAGGAAGAAATTATGGAGAATTTAAGGGACGGTTATACTTGTGTTATATCACATGGTTGTAATTCCTTGTAATTACACATGACATGTATATCATGTCATAAGATTTTTTATTGTAAGATCATAGCAATAAAAATATGGACAGCATGTATATCAGTCGTGTGACATCAAGCACCACTCAAAAGACGTGTATATCAGTAAGTGCAGCAGAACGTGTCAATACAGGTTCCATGTTTCAATCAATAAATTTTTAGAACTCCACGGAATTATTAAAATGAATTAAACTAAGTGAAATAAAATTTAAGAACTTAAACTAAAATTTAAAATATAAGAAATTTTAATTTGATAGTGAAAACAAATTGAGTGTAGGATTTGAATCAGTCCGAGACGAGAGACAGCATAAATGGTGCCTGTTTACAAATCCTTGAATCATGAAATATTGTCAGTAAACAAATACAAATTTCAAAGCGTAAATTATCAAGCGTACATTTCTACGTTACCTTTTAGTAAATTGTATGCCATAGGAGAACCAGCAGTCATCATCATGTCTTTACAAACACAACATGAAACAAAAAACAAACTGGAAATTAAAATACTAAATGCAAACTGCCAAGGGGGAATAGCAGGATGCAGCGAGATGCAATATTAGTTGTCAATTGAAGAGTACGAGAGTAGGATATACGAGGTTTGTCCGGAAAATACGTATAAAAGTTGAATAATAACTTTATTTTACAGTTTGCAGTCACCGCCAGGTGGCACTACTGCTGTAACCAATCCCATCAACGCTCAGTTCGAGTCAGAGCACTCTGCGTGTAAGTAGGAGTGTGCGGCTGCTTGTTGAAAGTTACCCTTTTTCACCTGCCGTCGGCATGGAGCTCTCTCTGATTGAGGGAACAGCGCATCAACATCAAGTTTCTTGCAAAGCTAGGCAAGAATGGCCGTGAGATTTTTGAGTGTTTGAAACAAGTTTACGGAGACAATTCTCTGAAGGAACCAACCGTGAACAAGTGGTTAAAAAGGTTCCGGGAAGGCCAAGAAGAAATGAAAGATGACCCTCGCCCAGGGCGCCCGTCGACATCGAGTTCTGATGAAAATGTTGAACGAATTCGGGCTTGTGTTCTTAAAGACCGTAGATTGGCAGTCAGAATGATTGTTGACGAGCTGTCAATCCCCAAAACAATCGTTCACGAAATTCTGAGACAAAAACTTGAAATGAAGAAATTGTGTGCGAAAATCGTACCAACTTTTATACGTATTTTCCGGACAAACCTCGTATGTGGATATAGAAGCGACCCATTCCGATTTCACGTAATAGTGCCTTACAAACAAACACGCCACAAAAATACTGGCTTTTAATTCAATTTGCTATTTGGTTGCATTTCTGGATCTGATAAGGGCTAAAGAATCAGTCATAAAGTCAAAAAATTTAAGAAACTTTAGGGTTTAGGTGTCAAAGTCAATATGGAAAACAATGTCGGAGTCAATGATAATTATTTTCATAGATAAGCTATTTTCTACCGTCCTTGTCATGTCCAGATTTAGACAATTGCCTCAATTTCAACTTATTAGAGGGAAACAGAATGATTGAAATGTATTAGATAGTGGAAGATAGATATAATTGTGTTTGTTTCAATGCAAAATACAAATGGAACATAAAATTTTGACAGTTCTCTTTGAAATAGCTTGTCTAGTGTTAACAAGTCTGCTTGAAGTCTGAAATATTTTTTTTAAACTCTGTTGTCTGAAAAAATCTTAAAACTTGTGGAAATTGGGTATAACAAATTCAAAAGGATTTGTATTTCTGAATTTTATTTTTGTCTTTGTTCGAGCAATATTTTAAATTCTAATGAAACTAATATTTTCATATGTCATATGAGAAATTTGTTAATAAAGGAAATTTAATGTTCCATATTAGACAATACGAACGTTTATATTTGTAACTTAAATACTTTAGGGCAACAGAATGAACGTAGAACACAAACACAACAAAATTGCTATTGAACGATAGATAAATCTCTACTCAAACAATGCATAATATTTGGAACCATAAAATGAACATTTTTCATCAAAGTAATCGAAAGCTGTCTACGTCAAAATTAACAAGTATGAACAAAAACACACATAAACATCACGACACAATGAAAGTCTATGAAAACTGAACCACACTTCACCCATATGGTTTCAAAGTCACATATCTCGACATGACAAAACAATGAAATGATTCTAAAGCAACTTTTCTAAATTTAAGTTCACATGACACAAAACATCAAATCACCCCCAAAGGATTTTAAAAATATTCAAAAGATTCTATGACAGATCTTTGTTCGAGCAATATTTACATAAATCTAAATGAAAACTATCATTTCGTAACTTCCATACACAAAACAAACAAACCTAGTGTCACAACAATTAAACCTCAATAAGGACAAAATTAAACTTCAACACACATTATTACTAACAAACCAAACAAAATACCGGTATAGGTTTGCACAAATTTTTTATACAATCTCTACATAAAAGGTATGATTTGCGACAAATAGTTTGATCCGATTGAAATAAAAATAGTTTATTCTATGACAGCGAAGAAAAGAACCTAAATTGAATAAACTGTCAATAAAACCTGTAAGTTTTAATAAAACAGAACATAAATCATTATTGCAACCAATTTTTTTTTATTTTTGTTGATTTGGGACCTTGGAACCTAAAAAATGAAATTATGATAATACTGTTCAAAACTGAAACCTAAAATTAAATCATTTTACAAATTTTCTGTTTCAAACAAACGTTACGATGAATAAGATAGAATTATGCATTTAAAATTTAAAAATTATGTGCTAAGCTTTATGTTATTTATCAGTTATAAAATGTGGATAATTTTCGAAAGTAAATAATTCCGTACATGAGAGCCAAACAGCCTTATCTTCAAAATCATAGTTTTTTCATGAGGCACAATTTTGTGATTTTTAGCTGCAGTTTGCTAGAGTCTTCCAACTTATTTTATCATACAACAGTGTCGAAATAAGATAAGTTCAAGAATACACTAAAATTACGGATAAAAAAAACAAAATGCGTCTCCTGATTTTAATGTTTGATGTCACATGATTTTAATGTTGAGACTTCTTGGCTCTAAGGTATAGAACTGCAAAATTAAGTGGTTGCAGAAAATAAAATCACTAGTTAATAGATGCGCTAAATATTGTGTATTAGTGATAGCTAATGCATAAACATGCTTCATATAAAAATATTGAAGGGCTGTGAGGAGTGGTTGTCTAGGAAAGGAGTGAGTACAAACTTACCCTGTAATGCATAGCTCACAGAAAAGCTGTTTTTCAAGCATATACAAAAATTATCTTGTAAAAACCGCTTTTGTGAGGTCAGCCTATGAGCAAAGCTATGCATTACAGTGTTAAAACTAGACATTTCAAGAAAAGTAATGTTTTACTAAACATTTTTAATGTATACAAATACCGGATAATACCCATCATTTTTGACATCTCAACAGAGATAGAGAAGCTCTGGAAATGAATGTGGATTGTCTAGTACCAACTACCAATAATATATCGGCGGGTTGAAAAGAAAAAGTTACCGAACGACGTAATATGTGCAAAGGAAAATGATACATAATAATAATTATGTCGATAATCTATTTTCGTTTCCAAAAATTCTCTGTCTGTTTTCAATGTATTTTTTTATTGAACCCCTTACCCTTATCACATAATACCAAAATCTCACATGTAAAAATAATCAGTTCTTTAATTCAAATGCTAGTCTACGGTTATATACATTTTAAATTCTGATGTGAAATTACTTCCAACAATAGGTTATTAAAAAATATAATTTTACTAAATGAACTCAATTTTTATTTTTTTATCAGAATTAGTATAGTAATCAGAAACTACTAACTAGAAACTTACTACTACTCAAGTTATTGGGTCCTTAGATTAGAAACATCCCTTAACAAAATATTATCGGATATTTACCTACAACTAAGATTATCTCTGAACAATCAGTAGTTGTTCAGACTGTACAATATTTAAATCTACGAGCCACATTTTTAATCCTAATTTAGTCGTTTTAGTAACACTATATTTATTTTATGTTGGCGAGTCAGGAGCTTTGAAACCTTCATCATGCGCAATGAATTATACTGTTAAGGTTTTGTTGGTACCTAAATTTGGAGTGCAGTAGTTCTTGTATTTTTTAATAGGTAAGTAAACATTTGGGAGGCGGATTGACATAAATATGTATTTTTGGACCTTCGCGTGTAGATAAAGATTAAAAACTAATTAAACGGGGTTTCAATAAAATTTCGATATCGAATATTATTATATTATAACTGATTTAGAAAACTTATAGAAAGTGGGATATTCAAATTTTTTTATTCTATACGAACGTGTGGTGTTTTGAGGACTCGGCATCGTCATAGCAATCTGTTTGTAATTGCTTGGTAGAGCCATATTGAGAAATTGTGGTCCACCTAAAAGAAAAAAATTCACTATTAACACAATAACTGCGGTGTAACTGCTATTAAAGGTAATTTAAAACAGCCCTCCGTATCTTTGTTCGAATCACAAAAAAAACTCTAAACATTGATGCCATCGGGAACTCAAGAATTTCACATGTTATATTTTAAAAAAATACAGATAGCACGATCAAACAAACAATGTAAATAGTAGAATGATGTTATGATCTGCAATTAATAAAGATAAAAACCCAAAAATAAACCATGAAACAAACTTTTTCAGGGTGTTAAATTCGATGACAGCCGCAAAAGCAGAAATCGAAAAATCGCATCAAGCAAACGCATAGATTAAAACTTCGTATCGTTGTATCAATAACTCGATTCAAACGCCAAGTAGTGATGTGGTATCAGTTTAGCTCCCAAAGTAACCGACAATTTTTATTCATTAAAAATTAGTACTCTCACAACTTTCATAGTTTTTGGAACGATGAATCGAGCACAATTATTTTTTTCTTCATGAATTTCATTTTTCAAGTCCAATTCCGGGTAAAATTTCTAAAACTTTTTCTAAAAATTCTTGAATAAATTTGTAGATAAGCACCCGATATTAGCTCTTTATCCGATTATTTTCACAGAAGGCTGTTATCGTAATTTCCGTAGACAATGCTTTCTTGCTACTGACTTGAGCTGGCTAAACGCGTGGCCGCCATTGGGCCATCGTCGCTGGATGGGGTGGATTTAAAAAAAGTTTATCCGATTAATTTAATGTCAGGGTTATTTTCGTAAAAGGTCAAAGAAAGGCCTATATTCATTTATACACAATTGTGAATGGGCTTTGATGTTTTGGTAAAAAACGAAATACACTTTTGTTCGCATTAAGTAATTCAGTAGTTTTGATGTTGTATATTATATTTAGTTTTTGCTTAGTTACCTTTGTAACGAAGTTATTTTT
Organism: Micrasema minimum; assembly: GCA_022494985.1. Classification (NCBI taxonomy): domain Eukaryota; kingdom Metazoa; phylum Arthropoda; class Insecta; order Trichoptera; family Brachycentridae; genus Micrasema; species Micrasema minimum. The sequence goes on from JAGVSP010006428.1 coordinate 28,730, forward strand.
TCCGTATATTTTATTATTTTAGGAATTCACATTGGTCTATTTGCGAATTGATTAAAAGAGAAAAATGAAGAACTTTTAAGAACATTGACCTTTTTGCTATTGTGGTGAAAGATTTTTAGAAAAGGTGTTCCGATAAATAATATAATAACATGAGTTCCCAATAGCATGAATAATCCTTGAAACGTTATAAATATTTAAAGTATATTTTTTACAATTCCAACGATATAAAACACCATGATCAAAAATTTTGTTTTCAATTTATAAATTTATGTTTTAAAAACAACGAAAATTACGAGTGACTTTTAACGCCGTTATTGGCTAATGACGTCTTACCCGTCCATTATAAAATGGCGGAAAATTTATTACGAAGTTCAGCGCCCATATTGATGTGACGTCACACCGCATGCGCGCCAAATGGAGGATTTTGCGAGCGATTTGAAAAAGCGCTATTTCAAACCCGCGCTAAAAAATCATATGACATCGTAAAAATAATTTAAAAAATCCCTTGATATTGATATTTTTCAATCACTTTTTTTAAATAAAAAAATAGAAAATTGGAAGATTGGAAACCCAATTTATTATTATATGTATAGCAGTGCGATAGAAAGAAAGGCAAAAGATGTTCACCAACATTGGCTAGCAATGGCGTGAAGGAGTTCAGGTTAGTAGGAGACTTAAAACAAACCATAGACAAATATATTCTATTGCACAAAAAAATTGTTGCTAATATATCTATGCCTTTATGTGAATGACGTATGCACTTGCACAGGTGGGAATTAATTATCTTTGGGTGGGAAATTGGGAAATAGAGGTGCGAATACTCCGTGTTGAGGTGAATCGACAATTCCATAGTCCGTCAAAGCAGAATTGTCATTTAATCAATATTTTAAAACACCTGCAGTTAGTTTTTTTGATCTATCACGGTAAGTAATTTTTTAAATTTAATTTATTGCATTGCCATTTACGTCGTGTGATGAAATAAAAAGTTGCACATTAATTTGAAATAATCGTATATAATTATTTAATAGGCTGCTTGTTCACTCATGTTATTAAATGTGATTGATGTTTAATTTCCCACGAAACGACTCAATTTGTAATTTCAATTTTAGGTTCAAAATGAGTGAAAATTCTACATCGGCGGATAATCCAGAGCCTCGAGGAATTGAAGCTCTGAAAGCTCATGTGGTTGAAAACAAGGTTAATGTTGCTTTGTGGCTAACAAGGATACTCTCCACATATATTCTGGCCTTTGGTTTATTTATTCCCTATTTTTCTGGAAATATTCTTATTGTTGCAAAATCTACCTCAGTACCTATCTAGTTTTGGAAAGACTTTTTTATGTATTCTTGTGCTCTTAATTCGTTCATTCATTCCGTTATTCACACCTAGTGGTGCATAGGGCACTACTTAGGTAGTGGTTACACCAGTGCAGTGTATTTTGATAATTTTATCACATGAAAGTAAGATGACCGTCCAATGTTTTTGTGAAAAACCACATTTTATATCAACGTTTTATGTTGAACCCCATGGGAATCGAACCCGTGACAGTATCCCAATACACTAACCACTTCAGATTATCGGGATCAACTAACATAAATATTGAACATGTAATGTCGTTTTGGTTTACGAAGAGGTCTAATTCCAAAAGGTCGTCCAAATACATTAATTCCAAACTGCTCACTCACTTAGTTTAAGCACAGTAGTGAGCGAGATGCCAAGTTAGCTATCTGTTTATTTGGATGTCTGTGGGGACACTAAGGCGGGCATCTTTCCATAACTTTAAAATGAACAAATTTTTATTTTGTGTACTCATCTATTATATTTTCTCAAGTTCTGTAATGCATTAATTTTATATTGCATTTGCGTATCTCATTTGCAATTGCATAGTTCTAGTTAATTAGGTTAAGTAACCTGCGTTATAAAATCAATCACTTTGACCTAATTTACTGCTAGCAACAAATTACCATCTTTTCTAAAAAAATAATCAATAACACAGCCTCAAAATAAAATCAGTCCCCTATGAGTAACTGTCTTACTCCTTTTTTTATAATGGATGGATCGGAGTGGACTGGTAAATATTAGTAGATATTGATACCAAGATTTTTATTATATTTGATTGTGTACGCTTAGTTTAGGTACCTACCTAGCGCTAATCCATTTTATCTTATCACCAATATCTATTAATACGCTGTACATCAATTTGATGTCTGGAATTCATAGTCCTATATGTACAAATATTATAATCGTATATCATTATGTAATATAACATTTTCATGGCCATTTTTATCGATAAAACACCTTTATAGTTTTCAGAAACAGAAATTGTAATAATTGTTATTTTCATTCTAATATTGTACTTATATATATTTACATACCTATGAAATACTTTCTCACATAGTACAGGATGGTGCATAATACAACATCATTTCCATTTATTTATTTAAATTTAAACGGTACACTATAGCAATCTCGCGATATCAGTCATTTCTTTAAATTGTTAGACAAATTTGTAGTTTTGCTTCTTATTATCAGTATTGGGTAATGGAATGTTATTCAAAATAAAGAGAGCATTGTAGTTAAATTGGACCAGGGAAATTTTTTTTTGTTTCACTACTTTTGGGTCACTCTCAAAAAAAGGAGTTAAAATATTTTATGGTAGTGTATAAAATTAGTTTTTTTAAAATTGTAAATATAACTCATTTAAAAAGTTAAAAAATCGTTTTATTTAATTTCTTTTGATAGAAATATCAATAGCAAAATGTTAAATATGCCAATATTTTTACTTTAATTTAAGAAAAAGTTTTTAAAAATGACGATCGTTTTCTTTAAAAAAATTGACATTGATTGAATATTTATTCCGTAGTATTTCTGTATTTTTCAATAAAAAATAATTTTTTTTTTTTAATTTTTTTAATGATATTATTTATTTATTTCACATATTACAATTTTTTATTTTATTTTGAAGTATTCATTTACAAACTTTGGTAGATTATCTTGAAGAGTTGAAGTGAAGAAATTCCAAGCTTCATTTGTTTCTTTGTGATTTAGAATGTCGGTATTGGTAGGTACTTGGCTAAAAAATTACGATTTTTGACTTATGCTCCCATCGATCAGGCAGAATGTGATTAAAAGCGTGTATTATTATTAAATTTAAAATGAAATTTTCTATTAATTTGAACATGTGGTTTTCAGTATTGAGGTTCTAAGAGAGCGTAAAAAGTGGCCTTGATTACAGAGCATGACATACTTACCATTATACTGACTTTTTATACGGCTTTCTGGTTAAAAAACTGAGATGGTTAAATTTTCTCAATCAATCCAATCTAATAAACATATTTCCATAAAAATTTGCATAATCAACCGTTGTTAAAAACATTATTTTGTTTTGAACCTTTTGTCTTTTGAAAATTTATAACAATTCACTTTGAAAATGAAATATCACTATCTGATATTTTTGAATTCTTATGTATTGAAAATTCAATAATCCATTGACATTATTTATTGCTGTGTAGAAATTAATATCTTCCAACCAACCTTCTTTATTTCTATTATTTACCTTAATTAAATCATGTAATCATAAAACCATTTACTAGTTTTTTTAACTAGACTGTGCATACAAAAATTATCTATGAAAACTAACAACTTCAATCCTCCCATATTCATTCATTTTCTAGCAAAGTATTATAATTTATAATAATATAAGGCTACAAACATCGATAGTTTTATATATTATGGCTTAATCCATTTTAAATTATTTCCGAAAAAAATCATAAGTATTAAAATTTATTTTGTCACAACATTTATGTTAATAATTTTTCTAAAATTATGTTAAAAATTAGCATGAACTTTTCATAATATATATATTTTTTGATGAAAAAATATTTTAAATGATAAATTAAATAAATTGTTTTAAAAAAAATTGTTTTTCAATGTTATAATGTGTCAGAATTTCATAGTTTTGGAAAATAATTTAATTATAACCAACTAACTATGCATACCTACTATGGAAGTTTTAATTTGGTTTAATAAATTGTTTGATTTAACAAAAAGAAAACAGCTTAATCTTCATTATTGAGTTAGGTATTAAATTTTTTTCATCAGATAATAACCATATTGACTATTCGAAAAAATGGTAAATTGCAATAATTTTATTAAATACTGTTACTTGCCATTTGTAGTTTACTCCCGATAAATTTTAAAAACCTGCATATTTTACGTAGAAATCCAGTTATCCATATCATATTTAAAGAATATCTTATGATCAAAAAATATATATTTTTCCTGTTTAGCAGTAAATAACATGAAAATACATTTACATACTTTTTTTCAAAAACAATTTTTGTCACGCAAATACTCATTGTACAATATAAATTTCCTCAACTACCTTTTTTGCACCTGAACTTTCATACTGTAATTATATTTCTTTTTTTTTTTACTAGAATCTTTATTTCGTATTATTATTAGGGCATTCACTCGTTGAGTCAAAAATATATCTGCATCTGAGAAACAAAAGACCTAGGTTGCCATCTGGTATTTCTTGATTTATCGATGGATGGAAAATACGGATTTAAGATTTTTTATGGCAGACAAAAACTGAAAAAACATGGCATACTGAAAAAACACAGATCCAACAAAATAAAGCACTTAGAATAATTCTGAAGTGTGTGTAACAGATATTCAAAAATTAAGAAAATGTTGAAAGATCTTGGGTGGATATCCGTGAAAGAAAAGATTGATTTAAATACAATGGTGTTTATGCTAAATGGCTTATTACCAGATTATTTTATGACAAAGGTTCAGTTTAACCGCAACACCCATGAGTATAACACCAGAATGAAAAATAATTTAAAGACAATCAATAGATCTAAGACATGTACTCAGAACAGCATAATGTACAAAGGATTCAAAAGGTATAATGAACTACCGGAGACTGTCAAAGAAATAAACGGATTAAATGAATTCTGAAGGAACCTTAGTAAAATACTAATGTAATACAGGAATGTTTCTGAGCCATAAATTTTGGATACCACAACAATAACATATTGCAGTTATATCAAGAATAACGTATTGCAGTTACCTTATTCAACCAGAAATCACTCGGTTTTTATTATTTTTTTAAATGTATTATATTAGCTGTAAGAATTTTTTTTTGTAGCTTAATAAAAATGTACAAACAAACAAACAAACTTCAAAAATTTGAGGTGAAATTGATGGTTCCTCAAAAAAGAAAACTGTGACACTTGCACAACTTTTCTTAAAACAGACATTTTTCTACTGTTACCCACCCATATAATTTTGTTTCAAATCATTCAAGCCTTCGGTTGCATCTTTGAATCTTTAAAGTAACATAACACGAAAATTAGTAGTTTTTATAAAACTGGAGTTTGTGTTCCCCGTATTTTGTTTCTTCGATTACGGGTTTCTATATTGCCTTGAAAAACGGAATAATCTGTAAAGTATGTGGCATTTGGTAACCTTAAAAAAACTACATCTTCAAAATCATCGTTTTTCAAGAGATGCATTTTAGTGATATAGTTGCAGTTTTCTGTATTTCTCGAATTTATTTTATTTTGACCAAAAATGCTGCTAAAAAATTACTTCAATGCGTCTCCTGAAATATTTTGCATGATATTATGTTTACAATTCTCTTATAATTGTATTATTTTATGAGAATATACTGTTGTTTTAATTTATGCTAATTTATTTATTAAAACATGGATTGCAGAATAGTTTCAAATCTGTAAAACACATTTTATATATAAAAGTAAAGAGTGTTTAGGAAATTACTTTGTACATACATTGTACATGGGATTTTCTTTCTTTATATTAACATGAATTAGTATGAGATGATTCAGCAGCTTTGTTTATGATTATTTTAATATAACAATTATTGATTAATATAAAATTTTATCTTCAATCAGTCACCCCCAATTTATTTTAATTTTAATTCATTACTTTATCATACACCAAGTGCCGTGAATTTTGATAATTTAATGTGAAGGCAAGATGTGAAGGCAAGATGATCAGTCTATCGCTTCAGTGCCAGTCCGAGATAGCATATTTGAAAAATAAGGTTTAAAACTACATTCAAACAAATATTTGATATTGACCCCATCAGGAATCAAACCCGCGACCTCATTCACAGTAGCACAATGCGCCATTCATTATATTAGAGTTGTCAATTTATTACCAAATAGCAAATTAAAATCATCATTATACTAGTAAAAACACTACTTTAAATATACAAATGAAATAATCTACATATAATTAAACCACTTACTTAATCATTCCATAATAATTTTATTGGGTGCTAATTATTTAGTAAAGAAAGGAAAAATAAAATGTAACTTCTGTACCTACAAAGTGAACTGTAATAATATGCTTGTACTTAAAACTCTTTACTAGCCATGCGAAATTTCAATTAAAGTATTTGTAAGGTCAAGCCAAAGATCTTTAAGGTCATGACTATAGCTCAAAATAATGTTATTATATTCCTCGCTCGATTAGACAGTAGTTATAAAATGACATTCAAGGTTTTATCATTCAATGCAGTCTCTATAAAGAAGGAACAATTTTGTTTATACCCTAAATTGAATGGCTATATATTTTTTCCATTCTTTTACAACTTCCAAATTCATCTGTGACGCAACAACAATTTTACCATACTTCAAATGCTTTTAAATGAGATTAAAGTTGTGATTCCTCCTTGTTGCAGCAATGCAAGTAATGCGTACTACAAAGCACTAATATCGTACGCAGCAGCCAGCGCCCTCCGGTTACACCAGAGGTTACGAGAAGAATCCCTGTCCAAGGAGTTCCTGGGGCAACTCATGACGGAAGACTCCTGTCACTACCTCTTCTTCTGCCTCATATTCATCTACGTCACACCCGTCTTGTGTATCCTTTTCAAAGCTGATGGCTTAGACATTAGGTGACTGTGCGAAGAATGCATCGTACATATATTATTTTAAAATCTACATCTTATTAACAGCAATCCATCACTACATAAGTCGAAACAGAAAGTTTTTTTAAAAATTATTAGTTTATAAATATCTACCTACAATGTTTTTCTCTCTTTTGGTTGTACATGAAGTTGAGTATTTAAAAAAAAAAACTACTTTTCTACTACTAATTTGACTTAAGCGGTGATAGATATCCGCAAATCTCACAAACTGAAGTGATAGGACTGTAAAAATACTATTGTTTGTAAGTAATGAGTGTAAAATTATTTCTTTGTACCCTAGTTTGTTATTTTGGCAGCTATTTAGTGTTTTTTAATTTTAAAAACAACATTTTTTAAATGAATACAAATACTTGTAGACAAATTACTGGATTATACCCATGCTGGGCTGGTATCAGATATTATTTCTCTGTCTCTGTTGGGATATCAATAATATCTTTTTTAATTTTACTCAAAATCTAAAAGAAATTGTCACTGCGATTTTTTCATACTCTGTGTATTAAATTGTATTATAAATGTAAAAATATGTTAATGATATACTAGGCTCAGAGGGTACCACACATTTTATAATAATATACATTTTTTCCTCATTAGTCTCCATTTTGCCATAACTAGTTTCTCAAGGTTATCAAGATGATGTTTATATTTATTTGTAGAATCATCTTGAATACTATGGTATTATCTAAACTATTATTATAGTTACTTCTTTCATACAAACACCATTTTTACTTTAACATTATATTTTTATGACTGCTCTTTATCTGCATTTGCGTTACATTTATTTCCGTTCAAAATGATGTAAGTACTGAATAATATAAAATAATAAACATTTTTTTCTCCATGAAATTTGTACATTAGTATTAATGCAATAACAATGTCATTGGAGACATTTGTAATTTAAACACAATGTTGACGTTTTACCTTTAATGCCGATAAATTTTAGTGAGAACTTAGAATTTATACTCGGAAATTGAGAAAAATTCAAAATTCAAGATCTTGAACCGAATATCTGATTTAAAAAATTTGAAAAATAAGATTAAAGTATTGCGCATATTAAATTAGTTTCGTTTATTAAAAAGTAAAAATGGATGTCAACTTTAATATGTATTTATCTAATCTTTAAATAATATGTCATAAGAATATAAATGTTGCTTCTCTTGAAATAATTTTTACTTTAATAGCAGTTCAAAATAATTTCTTGTTTAATTATATTTGTTTGCAAGCTTATTGCATTTTCCTTAACATGATATTATAGTGGTAATAATTCCAATTGGGCTGTTCGCTTTGCTTCATGCTGCAAGTTACTCTCTTCCACTACTGGATGTAAGTATAATATTATCAACGGTGGAAAGTCTTATTAGACTAACGTGCTTATATCACACTTAACGGTAGAGTAATTTAAGTGCAAAATGAAAATATTTTTTTTGACGTGATAACGTCTAATAAATCGATATAAACGCCGGCTGCACACATGAAAAAGCATGACTCATTGTCACGTTCCGCCTGAGCCGAGTGTGCAAGCGAGAGCGCGGAACAAGCGATAGAGAGGCACGATCGGCCTAAGCGTTCGGTTTGTGACGCATCTATCTCTCTTCCACTCGATGCGTCCGAGTAGAAGGGAGACAACAGCAGCACACAAGCTACAAAGTGAAAGTGAAATTAACGAGTGCAAAAAAAAATATAATTTATGGAAAAAATTGTAATTTTCAATTAACTCCTGCTTTGTATTTTACAAAATAATGATAATTCAGTAATAATAATTCAATTCAATTCATAAAAGCATGCTATTTTTCATCAATGTTTCTTTATGACGTTATCGTGTAAAATTATCGTCCGTAAACCGACTTTACAGACAACCAAAAGTATTTTTTACTTTTTAAACTCCAAGTGGCTCTTTAGTCAAATTAGCCTTTCCAGCGTCTATATTATCAGCAGTTTTGTGCATCCGTGCTTTTAATTGTTGATATATTTCCCAGACTCTCGGCCAGAACTCGTGGTGGGCAGCCCGTCTGGGTATTTCTCTGGTGGAGTTCCAGTCCCGTAACATCCTGAGGGCAGTGTCTATTGCTGAGATAATGCTGATGCCATGCTGCGTCATCTTGATCTTCTTGTGAGTCTCCTCCCACCTAGACTTAAGCGCGCTTAAGGGTCAGAAAACTGAACAAGATTCCGTTCAGTTTGCAAACTGTCCCATGTTACACAAACTGGATGGAATATTGCGTGGACAGCGCAAGGCTTGGCTGACCTAACGGTCAATGTTTTAATAAGTATAGATATACTAATATATATACAGGGTGTTACAAAACTCGATGTACAACCCGAGAACCGGTGAATCTACATCGTATTTGGAGACGATTCTGTAATATGACTTTTTAATCTGAGCTTAAAAAAATATTTTTTTCTTCTCACAAAAGTTTTCATAAGTATGGCAGATTTAGTAAAATTGCTGAAATTCTTATAAAAACGCGTTTTTTAATTTGGTTTTCTTTATGGATAGTATTAATTTGACTAAATACATGATATTTGATAACAATTTGCAAAAAAACTCAAAGAAAAAATCATCTTCGTACTCAATTTTCTCGAAAACTAGGGTCAAATAAAAAAATTTCATTCTTCAAAATCAACTCCAAATATGATGTAGATTCACTGGTTTCCCGCTTGTACATCGAGTTTTGTTACACCCTGTATAATGCCTTAAAAAACAAATAACAATCGTATTGTTCGCTGTATTAATAATTTTTTGTTTTAAGAAATATGCATTTTCAGCATGCCTTTTGACAGACTGAATAGTTTTCTGAAGAAGAAACCGGACAAGAAACAACTGAACAGTTTTTGGTCCCATGCAAAGGGGCCATTATTCTGCATGTTATTTATTTATTTATTGTATTTAACCAACAAAATCACAAACACAACAACATTACAAACACCCAGACTTGAGAAAATCATTTTTGATTTTTGTGTTCTTACCAGGAAGCGAACCCGGAACCTCCATGTCGTGAGTCCAGCGTCTTAAATGTTATTTAGTGGAGGCATAATCAGCCAGATTGCAATAGCGACCACCAAAATATCTATGTATTATACATACAGATTGGTATGAGGTATTGACAAAAAAAATCATAGAAAAATGTCTATGCAAGATCGATAAACACTCGTATCGACCCCATACCGACCTATGTCTACATGTCAATTATATTGGTGATCCCTGCCCTGATAAAAGTTAAATGTGCCTACACCATTTTCCGCCTCCAAGAAAACGACGCTACTTGTACCTGATTATGATGCCTAAGAATAAGGCGTGTCTCTAACCTTCCAATAAATAATAATCCATCACTACAACGAACAAGGGGAAATGCTCATAAGAATATATTTTATTAGATCTCCCTTTTTATCAACAAGGACTTGGGTAAAAAGCAAAAAACTGTTATGGATAATGCCTAAAATCATTGATTTCATTAATATACATTCATATTTTTACTAATTATCTTTTTTCATTAATTTTATTCTAGAAAAAACAACAGCTACACATTAATATAAGCACAGTTATATATGTACTTCCTTCCTCAAAAATAAATATATCCTTTCTCATTTTACCTACGTTCCAGCAATCTGAATTTTCCACTAATCCAGCACTCTTATATGTATACGCACCATCTACTCAGTAGCCCACTTCTCTAAAAAAGCTATGTGTAGAAGTAAGATCCATACAGCGTTGCCCTATTGTTGGGTACGAATAAGGAAAAGGAAGGAAGGATTTATTAATTGTTAGGTATATGTACATTTGACTGTATTTACTGATGAATTGTGTCTCAATCCAGCGGCCGAGCGGGTCTGTTGACTCCTCTGATCTACTACAAGTTCATCTGCATGCGTTACACGTCTCGCCGCAACCCGTATACTCGCAACATGTTCCACGAACTGCGAGTTTGGGTTGAGAACAAGGCCAGCCACCCGAACGCGCCCGCTTTTCTCAAAAAGGCCATAACGGCCGCTGTGGACATGACCTGCCGCCTCGCTCCGCCCATGATCGAAGTCCAGCAGTAAGAAAAGGGATAAAAGCCACTCTGAAAGTCATCTGAGGGATCAAAATATCTAGACTCAAACTAACTGGAGTGTGAATAGCAGCCATCAAGTCACAGGATCTACATAATGTCCTCTGAAAAGAATTAGTCGGAGAACCTAAATTTTGCCTACAAGCAAAAAATATGAAACGTTGTCTTTAGAAGCAGTGAAGACTTGAAGATTTTTTGTTCCACCTAGTTAAGTCATTGGGTCCAACAAAAACCTTTAAATCTTCCTAGCTTTTAGAAACAATTCTTCGCCTATTTTTGCTTTTAAAATTTAGGTTTTCTCACTTAACTGTCTTTTAGACAACAGTTTGCATCAAAGGTGTCAATGTTCTGAATGTCTAACATCCGTACTCTTCACCCACATGAAGACGCGTCGGTCTATTTCATATTGTAGCGTTCGTTCCCATTCGCTGTTAGCTGTTTCAGATGAGTTGAATTTAGCTTATTTTTATCCAGTCGGTATTAGCGCCATGCACGATAATAATGGCAGTTATACATGTGTTTATTTGAGGATGTTGATAAAAATGTACACTGTTAAATATATAACTATCAAGCTTATCATACTTGACTAATTATGTACTTAAATTGTATATATACGGGTGAGAAAGTAGTATATTACGTACTTATTTTGACACACAAAAACTGTAAAGTAAAGGTCATGATTGTATTGCTAACACTACAATTAATATTTAACAAAAGTAAATTATACAAAAAATTCAGGAAACATATTAATCAGTTTTTCAACACTAGTTTTACAATTCCCGTACCAAAAGATAATTATGCGAACACTTATCGTGAAATCCGTACGAGCAGACATTTTTAATATTTGATTGATTAGATAATAGAAGACACATTTTAATCGGTTACTGGATATTTTTTTTTTTTTAAGGTTAATTAATGCAGGCTAAGTTTTTTGAAGCAATATTGGCATTTGATTGATTGGTTATTACATGATTGTTAAAATTATAGACTTATTAAATGCACAACACAAATGGTTTGTTCCATTTCTCCTCTTTAAAACTATTCACTTAAAAGTTGACATTGCTTAGATTACTGAAATTGATACACTGTAAAACCTTATCTACACAAAAAATTATATATACTACTTTACTGTGCGCTTTGTTACAAAATACAGATGAAAAATTTGGCAAGTTAAGTTTACTTATTTTCACAAATTTTATGGTGAAATGGGGACTGTACTCTTGTCCTGATTTTTACAATTTTAAATGCACATGTTATTTGGCGCCCATATAGTTTCTTGGATTTTTACAGATTTTCATACCAGTATTAAAGATGTTTATAATTTTAAAAGCAGCTTTTGTTTTATTACTCTTTTCAATAATATTCATCACGGATATATTATTACCATTAATTTAAATTTTGTTTTTTAATAAAAATTATCAAAAATAATTTTGAATATTTTCAAATATTTTTATGGTAAAACTGATTTTTAAACAATTGTTATGGATCCTTCAGGGTAATTAGTTTTTTTTTTATTTGTAGGTCAAAAACAATCAATTTTAAAATACCATTTTAAAAATATTGCACGCTTTATAATAAGTTACAAATATTTTGGTCACAATTTCACTTCAAGCTTTGGTTTTGCAAATTAAAAAGATGCAAAACATATCAGTAAAAACCTTCTTTTTAATACCGTTTTTAATTCATAGAAAAATGTAGGTTGAACAAGTTTTAATACATCTTTAAGTAATTCGTAATCTTCTTTAAATAATTTATCTGAATTAATTTATATCTAATTTTATATAAAACCTATTACATTGATTATGTAGCAGCGATATCCTTACTCAAAATAAACTAATAAAAATATTGGCAAAGTTTTTTTCAAAAATCTCGATATAAGTTGTGTTCATGAATCTGATGAGCCAAACACTTTTATTTGTTATTTTTTATATTTATAATTTTTTTTAAAGCGATTTATTTATCATTTTGTTCTTCGAGGAATATTTTTACTTTAAGAATAACTGTAGTTATTTTAGACAAAAACAGTGTGATAATACTCAATCTTGTATTTGATTGATACATTATTATCTTTTCATATGGTTGAGTGGGTTTTTCCGTAAGTGGGGGAATTGGTTATGTTAATAAACTTTTTTTAAAATTAATGTTGGTTGAGGATCAATTATTGTAAATTTATGATGTCAACTTGAACTTATCTTAAAAATAGGTAAGAGATTGCAACATTTTTCGTGTACATTTCAAATCTGTTGTTGTTCAATTACTCTAGCACACAAATCTGGATTTTTCCCATGATGGGAGTAGGTGATATATGGATTTTTATTACCTCTTATACAGATGTTACAAGAAAACATACATAGATGTCGTAGCAACTCGCAGGTGGATGCGTTTGGAATATGTGTAACATATAAGGAAAATAAAAAATGTTTACCTGGTGCGATATTTGCTACTAAATGGGGAATGTTGTAATACCTCAAATGGCAGGTCATAAGCCCCTGTAAACGCTTGAATATCCGTATTCCTGAATTTTGAAAAATTCCAATTCATCTCTAGAGGTATAAAAATCAATATAGGTAATATTGCATAAAAATTGGCGCACATATTATTTGATCTACAATAGTTGAGGTACAGTACAAAGCAAGTAAAAATAATATTATACCATGTACAACTTTCACATTTCTACTTTAAATATCTAGTTGTTTTAATTTAGATAAGTTTTTGTCTAAATTTCCTGTTTTTATTTAGTGTTTGTATTATTACCCACTTATCAGTGTGTGAATATAAAGGTTGACCCAATTAATTATCATGTGTATGTAGTAATTATCATTGACTTAACGGGGCTTAGTTATTTCTTGCAAAATACCTATTGTATAAAGTAATATGTTATGTTTTGTATTAAAGGAATTTTGGAAATATTTATTGTTTTATTTCTTTTAATAGAGTGGTAGTAATAGTAGTAATACAAATTTAATGTTATCCATATCTTAACACAAACATCGAAGCTTTGGAAAGGAATATAGAGATTTAGCGGTTTACAGGGCTGATGACTTATTTTATTGTTGGCTGGGTTCGGTCTTTATTATATTATCATTTTACATTCCCATATTATCTGATAACCACAACTGTTAAATTTTTAATCTTGTGTACTGCTGACACTGGGAAACATCGGAGGGTGATTTTTAATAGTATTCTGAAAAAAATCCTAATAAAAGTTTTTTAAAACAAAGCAATACCTGCTCTTCACTTTTAAGAAGCATCTAAAGTCTAAAGCATCATTATTTATCCCTAGCACCTTGATTTCCCTCCTTATATCCCCTCCCCTCTAAATCCTCTCCACTCGTACTTCCACCCACTTCCCATAGACTAATATTTTCTAGTATTATTTTTATTTTTTTGTTGTAACATCATTGTTGTACAAGCGCTATCTGCCCACCAAAGTAAACTGCGAACAGAGTTCGAGTTGCCAGACCACTCTGTTTCTGGTTGGTTGGAAGATATTGATTTTTTAGCAATAAACCCGCCAGTGTACGCTAATGTACAAGAAGTTAATAAAATAAATAAATATTTTTTAAGTTTTAAGAAATTAAAATTGTTTCATTTAAAAAACTTTGTTGGGATTTTTTTCTCAGAATACCACGATTAATCACACTCCTGATGTTTTACGGGTGTATATGCCATGAATTTTTATTTATTTTATTTGTACATATATATAAAGTTGAATTCCTCCTAAATTGCTAAACAGTTTTAAAGCAGGGATTTGCTCTCGCGATATTATGTTTTTTTAAACATACATACCCATACATTTTTTGGTATTATTAGATATTATTTAACAAAATGTATTTTAAAAATAAATATATATATTATATATAGTTATACTATTTGAAAAATAAGGTTTACAAGATATTTTTTGAATGCTTCTTTCGTCTTCTTTTTTCTCTCTTCATTTAGTTTTTTTTTCAGGCAGTCTATTTAAAATGCGGGTGATTATACATGCCCTGGTCCTGTCTCCGTACACATTTAGCGCTCTCTTCTCTGTAAATTTTCCTTTTATTTTTCGCCACGTTCCATATGTATGACGGATTTGTTTTTTGTGTGTATCTTTGAGGAGTTCTCTTCTGTTATAAGTTGATAATATAACATACTTTGTACTAATAAAACACTACACTTTCGGAATAGATTTTTATGGTTATCTTTGTAAAGTAACAAGTTTTGTTTATTCGATAACATTTTTACGAATCGTACTTGTTAATCTTCGATTTTGTCAAAACTAAGTCGATGTTTTAAGAATTATAAAAATTATTCCTAGCATGATATACACTTAAGAATATAGATATAACTTTTTCTTCTGTTTCTTAAAACAAACTACATTTATAATGTTTACAATAGAGTGTTTCACCGAATTACAATATTTCTAATTTACTTATATACAGGGTGTACAATCCAAATGGGTCAGTATGGTGAAGTCGGAAACTATGAGAGATAGCGAGATCTGCTCTTAGGAACCATGACATCGATTTTAGATTCAATAATAATTACATTCAAACTTTTTTATTAACTCTCATACATAACAGGGAATCAAACCTGGTCAAAATCAATGTGTATAAATTGTGCAAGTCGCAAGAAGCACAACACTAATGGAATCTTGTTTAAATAATTGAAAGAAAAACCCACCAATAAAATTTATTTTTTTATTTCTTTAAAAAATCTTATAAAACATACATGTATTATATTCCCAGGAGTTATAAAAACTCATTTTGGGACCGGTATTATTCACATTTTTAATTACATATTGCACAATCAAAAAGACGAATAAGAAAGACGATTCAAAATTAACACATTCAATCTTAATCCTAAACATCATATCTATCATTGAAGATAATTATTTTATTTCAGTAAATGTTCAAAATGGTAGCCATTCTGTTGAATGCAAAGATTAATTATTTTGGGTAACGATCGCAAAATTGCATTTCGTATTTTTATGGGGTGTGTTAAAATGTTTTCTAAGGCTGTAGTTAAATCTTCTTGAAAAAAAAAAATAATAAAACTGTGGGCATTTTAGTGTAATTTACTGTCAGTTGTGTTTACACAAGATTTCATAGCCAAATTAGGTCCTTTTCACTTAACGCGGTTACAAAAATATTGACCAGGTTCGATTCCCGGTTATGTATGAGAGTTAATAAAAAAAGTTTGAATGTAATTATTATTTAATCTAAAATCGACGTCATGGTTCCTAAGAACAGATCTCGCTATCTCTCATAGTTTCCGACTTCTCCATACTGACCCATTTGGATTGTACACCCTGTATATCTAGAAAAACTACGCGGTGTTAAATTTGAAAGAAAAAAAAAAACATGGCAGCAAATCACAAGTAAATTAATAAGGTTAATTCAATTAACAAATTAAGAAAACTTTTTTTTTAAATCTTTCACATCATGGCTACTTGGGAGGATCTCACTTTTTTTTATTGATTTCATATACGCGTCATAGCTGTGATATACATGTAGTAACAAAACTCTTAGTACAACCCGAAAACTGGTGAAAATTTGTGAGTCGATTGTGTAAATATGACTTGAATCTGAATTTAAAAAGAAAAAAAATCTTTTTCTTCTCGTAAAAGCTTTCAAAAGTACCGTAGATTGAGTAAAATTGCCCAAGTTTTTATTAAAATTCTGTTTCTACTTTGGTTTTCTTTATGCGCAGTATTTAATTATTTTTTTAAATTCTCGAATAAATAATAACTTCTAATAAATTTTCACAAAATGGGTAAAATCAAAAAATTTTGTTCTACAAAATCGACTCCAAATATGACGTAGATTCACTGGTTTCCCGCGTGTACATTAAGGTTTGTTACACGGTGTATTTACAGTTCCCAATTCATATAATAATTGAAATGACTATATATTTTTTTTATTTACAACCATCTAAGTACGGCTCTCTTCGGAGCAAACCGCATGTTCCGGTTGTTGATATATATTATAGACATTTATAGGCTTTCTTTTGCGCATAAGATGACCATAGTTTCACCGCCTTCGCGGCATCGTCAGACTGGTGGTTTTTTGAAGGGGGTTAGACTTTTTGACGAAATTTAAATGGTGGGGGTGGATTCTTGGTATTTCACTTTCTGTTTATAGACTTTTTTTTTTATTTACCGTTTTGTGATTTTAGTCGGTTTATTTAAATAATTTCTAGTTTATCAAGTCTTATACTTTTGGGACAGTAGTTGAGATTTTTGCTTCAGACACATTACTAGAAGTGAGCGCGGCAGTGGGTCGCCAGTCGGCCCAAAACTTTTAATGAATATTTTGACTGTTTTTTTACTTTCGAATTATTTTAGTATTCCGAACTTGGGTGTGGAGGTGCAAAGTATAAAAAAATAAAATATTCGATAAAAATTACAAAAGTATGGCGTTATCGAAATTCGAAAACAAAGCGAAATTAGTTTGATTTATTTCCGTATATTTATATTTATTAAAACTGAAATAATAAATAAATTTGGTGAAATATGTATTTATAAATATTAAATAAATATTATGTAGGTGGAAATATAATACTATTTCAATGATGTAGGTACAGAGGAAACCAAAATCATAATTAACCCTTTCAGAACAAACATTAATCTAGCCAGCGAAATTGCATTTTTTTGCATTCATAGATTTTATACATTCATAGATTCTATGACATTTAAGAAAAAATATTTTTACCAAAAACAACAGCAAAATGACGTATGGTTAACGTAAAATTCATGTGCTTAGTTTATAACATTGGGTCTAAACGAGTGTAAAATAAAAAGCAACATCACAATTGTTTTAATTCGAAATTTTATTAAAAACATTTTGAGTGTGTCCAAATACTTGTAGACAAAAACTGGATTTCACCAATTACGGGCTAATAATTAAAAAATTTGACATCTCAACAGAGACGAGAAATTTGGAAGGAAATATGGATATCTAGGCGTTACATCTTATGACCCTGTCATTTGGCTGGGTTAAGTGGCCACTTGATGTATTACAACATTCCCCATTTCACCCAGTATTTGATATCCATATCTGCCAATATACAGTAAAATGGCGCGACGCTTCACACATGTGAACACTCTCTGTCATCTATTGAGAAAATTGCTAAGCATTTTAGCAGAAACCTTTATGATTGCAAGTGAGAGTATATTACATATATGTAAAGTAGCTGAAAGACGTCTCACACTTCGATCAGCTACATCTACAGCTATATTAAGGATTTTAGTACCGACCCGCAATCAGCGCACAAAGTTTGGGGAGCGCGCTTTTGCGGTTGCGGGCCCTGTGGCTTGGAATGCTCTCCCACCAGAAGTGCGCAACTGTGAGAGTGAAGTGATGTTTCGAAAGAAAGTTAAGACCCATCTGTTCTCTAAATCTTTTGATTAATTTTGATTTTCTACTCAGAAATTGAGTTTTCATTCACTTTAAATTTTCCCATTTAATTCAATATTTGAAGCGCCCTTGAGGTATATTCATACGAAAACGCCGCTATATATAAATTATCCATAATAACAATAATAATAGTTTTGCTATTTAGCATTACATTAGGTAGGTACTAAGCATTTTTCGTGATTTCATGATTTCGTATGTGTATGGGAGTTGGTTTCCTGATAAAAACCTAAATTTGATATTTTACACAAAAAATTATCTTATGGTTTAAATTAATATTTATATATCCAAGGACACTTAAAATTATGGTACACAAGAAATCACTATTTTTTAAACGTAAGTGTATAAAACGGGTAAAAAAAATCTCCCTTTGGGAGATTTGAAAATATTCAATATTTACTTATTATTAACCTCACCATCAAACAGCTTGTGCAACACAGATGGGAATTGGACATGTGGCAGCATTGGAGTGTAATGTTGTGTGTCCAAACACCAGTGAACTGACATTATTTTTTTTTCTTTTCTTAAAATTACAACTCTTATTTTTAGTTTTAAAATTTTTATTGTAATTAATGATTAGTTAAGTTATGAAATATATATGTATTGTATTCTACCTATGCTATGGCTAACTAAAGTATTGCACTAACTGCTTAGTCATGCTGGAATAAAAACTATTATTATTATTATTACTGTATATTTTTTTCAGGGATTATCATTACTATAGCTATCGTTTTAAAAGAAGCCATTACTAATAACTGAAGCATATACCCGGTTCGCTTAAACTGAGCTTTCCGAAAATGAAATAAGTTGGTTCTGATAGTTGTAGTATATTTCATTTTATATCCCTACAGAGATGAGGTGAAATTCTTTCAAATTCCGGAATATGGATATTATTTTAGCGTTCACAGGGCTTATTATTTCTCATCTCTGTAGGGATATATAAATGAAATATATACCTACTCCCGTCTTGGGATAAATCCAGATTTGTGTACAAGTATTTGAACACGTCCAAAATGTTATTTAGTTTATTTTATTTTTATTAATTATTTTTCATTTTAGAATGTTTATATTTCAGTTCTTTAGGTATAACCCCGCGTCGAACTGAAATATTTAAAAAAAACACATAATATATTTATAATATTATGTATTTGAAAAGCTTAACATAATGTTACATAATTAAAAAGTACACATACAAGTACACATATAATTGGATTTCAAAAATACATACACAAATCGAGAAAAATAAAAAAACATGCAAAAAATGCAATTAGAAGTTTAAAAAAAATATTTTATCAAAAAGTATAGAAAACTTAT
Organism: Micrasema minimum; assembly: GCA_022494985.1. NCBI lineage: Eukaryota > Metazoa > Arthropoda > Insecta > Trichoptera > Brachycentridae > Micrasema > Micrasema minimum. The sequence continues at coordinate 48,451 of JAGVSP010006428.1, forward strand.
CTATAAACTTATCTTATAAACTTATATATTTGAGTACATAATTTTTTTAATGGTAAACCTATTGTTTTTTTCACTCACTAGGAGCCCCGAATATTAGAATACGAGCCCTGGAGCCCTATGCTGTAATGAATGTCGCATGCGACACTTCGAAATGTCGAGTGATTTTGTACCGTAGATCACTCGCCATTCCGAAGTGTCGCATGCGACCTTCAGTCCAGCATAGGGCCCTCGGATAGCGGTTATCTCCAAATTACTTAGGTATTAAAAAAAATACGTAGCCTATAATGCTTCTTTTAAATGAAATGCGTCTATGAAATCCTGTGTGGATTATTTTGTTTCGCAATTTTTATAACAATGCCCAACGTGTCAATTTTAGAAAAGAAATTTTCCTTAGCTGCTCAAAACTCTTACAATCACCTCACTGCACTGTTACCTATATATAAAGAAAATTATGCACTTTAGTTGCATATACCGACTCATTCATTATATCTACAAGTTACACTGTTCTACTAACCGTTCTTTCACAGTGTTGTTCTTAAAACCTTCATAGTCATTTCAAAGTTCTCTAAAACAACGTAAAATAAATTAATACAAGTAGGTTTCGTGTGTTTTTAAATGCTAAAGTGTAGTTTTATGGTGATTTAATACCATGGGTTGTTTGTTGTTTGCATCATCATCTTCATCATCAAATAATTTCCGCTCCATATGTATGTGCAATCCTTATGGATTGTTTAAGCCAAGCCGCCTCTAAGTTGGACGATTGACCGCCAGTTTTCCGTGCCCTCTGCCATGTCTGGTCCACGTCCCGTGATGCAACCAATGATTAAGATTCACCGCACTTGGTATAATCCATTGCTACACGCGCCACTAGAAATAAGAGTGTAGTTAGATTTACATTTAATTCGAATCCCCACTTCGACACGACTCGATTCCTATTTTCAAGCACAAGCCACTTAGGCTTTATTGAAAATAGTATTTTTAAATTGAAATATGTGCAAATATCATAAGATTGCATAGATTTTTCTTTAAAAAAATAGTTCATTTTTAAACGCATTGAGAAATAGGCAATAATAATAATAATAATCGGCTAACTTATATGGCAACATTTTTGTGAAAAATCACATCAAGGGCGCATTACAATAAAAGGTACTGTTTAAACTAAGCTCCTAGCGGTAGACTATATTACTATATTGAGCAGACTAGGGCAATTACGCATTCTGGGAATTTGCATGCGAGATAACCAAATTTATTTTTTATTTGTACGGATTGGCGGATTTGTTGCTAAAATCAATATCTTCCAACCAACCGAAAAATGAGTGGTGTTAGTGGGTCAAAGTCTATGAATACCTCATTACAGCTGTTAGATTAGTGGGCGGATTTGTGCTGTACAACAATTCATTATTTATTTATTCATTATGGTAATTCAACAAAGGTACACAATAATACAAGTTATAATGTATATAGTAGAATTTAGAATTAATTATATAGAATTAACACATCATTCATCATTCATGTTGTATAATAATACCAAAATAAATCAATAAAATAAACAGTGGGATGTGGGATCGGGTAATAAATTTTAAAAATAAGAGAATAGGGGATCGAGAAAGAAATGGGGAAATATATTATTATTATGATTTCCTGCAGAGCGAAACTAAACTGATAAAGTTAGTCGACAGAAGAATAATGTTTGATCTGCTCTTTCTTTTAAAAATATTGAATGGTCTTATTGATTGTCCTAAGTTGTAAGGACTGATAAATTTACGTGCCCCCAACAGAAACACCAGGCTACAATCATTGTTTAATGTTGCCAAATTAAGCTCGAACCATCAAAAATATTCTTTATTCAACCGGCTACATATAATAGGTAATGAGAGTATAGCACAAAACTAGATTTTTTCAGCATGTCGTTGTCATGTTTTAGGGGTGCATTGCTTGCTTGCTTGTCGGACCCGATGCATATAATTTAATGTACTTTATCATACTTACTAATTTATTAACAATTTTATTATTTTATTTTTTTATATCCAATTTTATGTTTTTGTACTTTGTAAGTTCTTGTTTCATTGTCCTGTATATATATATTAGGTCCTTACATATGAAATTGGCGTTTTGCCGTACTGGCAAGATTAATGATGTGTATGGCCGTACTGGAAGGATTAATGATGTGTATGGCGACGGTAACGCAAAAGAAAACCAGTGCGTTTTTGGTTCCAACGTTTTCGTTCTGGAAATTTCGACCTGCAGAACAAGCCCCGTGGACGGCCGGAGACCAAAGTTGAGAATGAAGAATTGAAGGCTATTGTGGAAGCAGATCCATCGCAAACCACGTCCGAGTTAGCTGCAGGCTGCGGTGTTAGTGATAAAACTGTTTTAATCCACTTGAAGCAAATTGGGAAGGTGAAAAAGCTTGAAAGGTGGGTACCTCACGAATTGAGTGAAGCAAATCAACAAACACGCGTTGACTGCTGCGTTGCATTACTCAACCGGCACAATAATGAAGGGATTTCGAATCGAATCATTACCTGTGATGAAAAGTGGATCCTGTATGATAACCCGAAGCGCTCATCGCAATGGCTGAACCCTGCCGAACCAGCCAAACCATGCCCCAAGCGAAAATTGACTCCAAAAAAGTTACTTGTGAGCGTTTGGTGGACTAGTGCTGGTGTCGTTCACTACAGCTTTCTTAAATCTGGCCAGACGATTACGGCAGATGTCTATTGTCAGCAACTGCAAACCATGATGGAAAAGCTAGCTGCTAAACAACCGAGGCTGGTTAATCGCTCTAGGCCACTGCTGCTTCATGATAACGCTTGACCACACACTGCACAACAGACGGCTACTAAATTAGAAGAGCTTCAATTGGAATGTCTAAGACATCCACCGTACTCTCCGGACCTTGCCCCAACAGATTGCTATTTTTTTTCGAAATTTGGATAACTCTTGCAAGGGAAAAAATTCAACTCCGATGGGGCAGTCCAAACCGACTTCAAAGATTTTATTAATTCCCGTCCGAATGGTTATTTTAGTAAAGGGATCGATGAACTACCTATGAGATAGCAAAAGTGCATAGATAGCAATGGTACATACTTTGATTTAAATAAATATATTATATTTTAAAAAAAATCAACTTTATGTTCCTCCCATACAAAACGCCAATTTCATATGTAAGGGCCTAATATATTTTGCGTGTCAAATTAATGTAATTGTAATGTAACTTAATAAATGTATTTTGATGCAATGTAAATGCCATCAGGCGTATATGTGCTAAAAAAATAAATAAATTACAGGAAATTAAAGTATTAAGGATAGACATATTATACTCACGATACAGAGGTTCCGGGTTCAATTCCCGGTGAGAAGGTAAAAATTAAAAATGGATTTTTCTCAAGCCAGGTTTTTGTGTGACGTTGTTCATTTTTCTAATAAGGTGGTTAAAGAAATAAAAAATAAATAAAAATAATGGTAAGGTAATGGTTTTTAGGCGTTTCTTTAAAGTGAGGGAGATGGTGCATTTATAGTGTAAATTAATAATTTATTTTTCTCCAGTTTATAAAAGTGAGATTAGACAATTTCATGATTTTATGTGTTTACATTGCGAATTTCTAACCGAGGCGAGGCCACTCAATGCAGATAACTTCGTCTTCCTCATGTAAACGCAACTTGAAATGACCTGTTGCATGATCTTTTTTCACTGTAAATGCAGTAGAAAATCAGTTTGAAAATATGTAACTTAAACACACACACTCTCACCCTAACCACAAACATGACTTTTTATTCATAATTATCCTAATAAGAATAACATTTCTTTCAAAAACCATCACATTCGACTTTTCCACATGTGATGAATGTGAATATGACTAAGTGTAAGATCGTAGTAAATGGCGATAGCTTGAAACAGGTGGAAGAATTTGTATATCTGGGAAGCATGTTCACTAGTGATGGAAATATGGATAAGGACATTGAAAGGAGGGTTAGTGCCGGTAACAGAGTTAATGGTGCCTTAAAGTCGGTCGTATCTAATAAGTGCTTATCAAAAGAGGCTAAATTGGCAGTTCATGATGGAGTTCTGGTACCAACCCTTATGTATGGAAGCGAAGTATGGAGTTGGAAAAAAAGGATGAAAGTAGATTGAATGCAGTGTGAATTGCAGCAAATGCGATCTTTCAGACAAATGTGTGCTAAAACTATGTATGATGAATAGGTGCACTAATGTTGAAATTAGAGCAGAATGCAAGGCTGAGATAAGCATTATCGACAAAATTAAGAAAGGTCTTTTACGATGGTTCGGTCATGTAGAGAGTATGGATGATGCAAGAACGGCTAAAAAAATATATGATGCAACTGTGCCTGGATGTAGAAATCGAGGAAGGCCGAGAAAGGCATGGCATGATCAAGTAAAACAAGTGCTTAAAATTGGGCATGTAAGAAGTCGGAATAATCGACGTGCGTGCATGAGAAGATGTATGAATGTGGAGGAAGCAAGAGAAGTGTGCCAGGACGGAGTGGTGTGGCGTTCTATCCTCTCTGCCTACCCCTTCGGAGAAATGGCGTGATGGTTAGTTAGTTAGTTAGTTGGAATAACATTATCGGTGGATTTTTGTAATAGGCTGTAGATTTGTTAATTGTTATTGTGTATTGCGGCGGCCTCCGTAGCGTAATGGCTAAGACGCTGGACTCACGATACGGAGGTTCCGGGTTCGATTCCCGGGTGAGAACACAAAAATCAAAAGTGATTTTTCTCAAGCCTGGGTGTTTGTGACGTTGTTCCCCTCTGTAATTGGGCCTCCTTGCTGTTGAGGTGGTTTTAAAAAAAAAAAAAAAAAATAAATAATAAAATTGCATTGTAATCAATAAAAAATAAAATACAAATAAAAATAAAAGCCAAATACTATTGTTAAAATTTTAGTGCTAGTTAGTATGAGAATCTCACCAAACGAGCATTTTAATAATTTATAAAAGCATGAAGCATGCCTTGTAGAGCATGTTTTCACTCGGTATAATTATTGTTCTACCTAGGTGTCCTTATGGCGTAGAGCTATCAGAGTGCAGCCGCCATGAAGGTGACAGATTCTCGCGAGGAGCTGGTGACGTCAGGAGAGGAGATACACTCCTCCCTGACCGACATAAGGCCAGCTGCAGAACATGTCCTTACGGTGCAGGAAAAGTCATTTCTGTTGCACGCTGAGAAGGGAGACTGCGCTACAGTCAAAAGGTTATTTATTTAATTTTGTTTTTACAGTTTTTATATACATATATATTTGACATGGTGTTAAAAACTCGATGTACAAGCGGGAAACCAGTGAATCTACGTCATATTTGGGGTCGATTTTGTAGAATATTTTTTTTTGAATTGACCCATTGTTCTCGAGAAAATCAAGTACAAAGATGATTTTTTTTATATAAAGTTTTGCAAATTGTTATCGAATATAATTTATTTAGTCATATCCATAAGATAAAACAGAATAAAAACCGCATTTCAATAAGAATTTGTGCACTTTTACTTAATCTTAGTAGGTACTTATGAAAGCTTTTATATGATTTAAAAAAAATATTTCAAGCTCTGATTAAAAAGTCATATTACACAATCGTCTCCAAATACGATGTAGATTTACCAGTTTTCTGGTTGTACTACGAGTTTTGTTACACCATGTATAATACCAATTTCAAATTTCATTTTATTCCAAGCTCTTAGGTGGTAAGTGCAAGCCTCTAGGATTTATATGAAAAGAAAAATGCTTAGATTTTTTTTTCATAATGATTTAAAATGAAAAAACGAAGAAATAAAAAATAATGAATACCCGTAAATCCCTTACGGTGGTTTAAGCATAGTTTATTGTGAAACTTATTAATGAATCGATAGATTTACGATCTGTAATTTCCTGTATTGTGTAATTAAATAATTTAAATTAAGTGTAAATTTTATGGATTAATTGCAAAAAAAACGTGTTACTATTATTACATTTTAAGTTTAATAAATTTATCGTTTGTCAATAATAAGCTAAAAGCGATATATGTACCAACATTTTACGTGTTTTCTCTTTAAATTTTCGGTTTTATGAACCATAAAAAAAAACTAAAATTTTTTAAAATTTTTTGTGAATTCCGAAAAAATAAAAAATTACAACACAATCCATGCAATTCGTTTGAAAGGTTTAATAAGCGAGTTATTTAAAATTTAGCTTATGTATTGATATTATACTAAGATTTTGTATAAAATACGATCGATGACGTCACCGATCGTATATAAAATTCAAACTTTAAAGTATCATATCTCGCTTATTAATTAATTATCGGATATACAAACGGATTGCACCGATGCCGATGATATTGTGATTTTTAATTTTTATTTTTATTAATTTACGAAAAAATCGGTCTGCGTATTTCTCGAGGAAACTATTAAATTATAATATGTGTGATATTTTTTTCGAATCTATCAAAAAATCCGGTATATAATTTTGAAAATACCAAAATATCTATCGTTGGCCTTTGGAGCAGCTTTTAGGGCTGATTTTAATAGCTTTTATAAGCAAGATTAAGGAAAAAAAATCTGGTTGACATGGTGCGAAACAAGATTATACGGAATAGTTGACTTTATCGAAACACCGCAAGTGAAGTCTTTTCCTTGTCTTAACATCAGTATTACAATAATACTTCTCACCAGGTGCTTTTAACACGGTTTAAACAGTTTTAAGATTACTTAGCATTGTGCATTCCACGGAATAGTTACCGTGCATTCATGTCCAGACTTCAGAGAAGCCTATTAAAGTCGGCCAAGCTGATGTTAGTCTAATTAGTTGGCCTCCACTGGATGCGCCGGATCTAGGTCTTTAGCGCAGAAGATGGTAAACTCTTTCTTTTCTCTACCACCTGTTGATATGAAGGAATATATTTTATTAAATATAATTAACATACCTACGTGCTATCCTTGGAATAAAATTCAATTACAATTGACATCTCAACAGAGAGGAAAAGTCTGGGAGGAAATATGGATATCTAGGCATTTAAAGTAGACATGTTGCAACATTCCCCATTCCGCCAAGTTATTTGACTGCCAATTGTAAATTATGAATAAAACTTTTGGTTGTCTGTAAAGTCGGTTTACGGACGATAATTTTACGTGACAACGTCATATGAAAACGTTGATGAAAAATAGCATACTTTTATGAATTGAATTAAATTACTATAACTGAATTATCATTATTTTGTATAATACAAAGCAGGAGTTAATTGAAAATTAATTTTTTTTCCACAAATTAACATTTTTTTGCACTCGTTAATTTCACTTTCACTATGTAGCTTGTGTGCTGCTGCTGTTTCCTTACTACTCAGACGGATCGGCCGATGGAGTGGAAGAGAGAGATAGATGCGTCACAAACCGAACGCTTAGGCCGATCGTGCCTCTCTATCGCTTGTTCCGCGCTCTCGCTTGCACACTCGGCTCAGGCGGATCGTGACAATGAGTCATGCTCGGCGTTCATCGATTTATTAGACGTTGTCACGTCAAAAAGAAAGTTATAAATGATTATATGAAATGATTAAAGTTTTTTAACACTTATTTAATTAAATAACTTTGTTTGTTACAGTTTATTGGAAGAATACCATGATCAGCCACATATCCTAGATATAAACTGCGTGGATCCACTCAACAGATCCGCTCTCATAGCTGCTATAGAAAATGAGAACATAGATCTAATCAGATTGTTGCTACAAAATGGAATCAAAGTCAATGTAAGACCTTATTATTTATTATCTCACTACTACGGAATACACAAATTTAAAATAACAACATAACAAAAAAGGTGAAATTAAAATTCTGGCAAGTTAGAGTAAAAAAGATATTTATCACTCTTTTTTGGACAACTTATTTTAAAGTTTTTTTAAATTTTAAGGTCTTTAGCCAATTACAGCTATTAAAATACATTTTTCAAAAAACATAAAGAATGTCCTATCATACTTAAATAATAACAGTGTTTAAAATAAATACATGGAGTAACAAAACTCGTAGTACAACCCGAAAACTGGTGAATCTACATCATATTTAGAGTCGAATGTGTAATATGACTTTTTAATCTGAGCTTTAAAAAAATAATTTTTTTCTCGTAAAAGCTTTCATAAGTACCGTAGATTAAGTAAAATTGCACAAATTCTAATTGAAATTCGGTTTTTGCTATTGTTTTCTTTATGGGTAGTATTAATAAAAAAAAAAAAAGATATTTGATGACAATTTATTTTTAAAAATCTTGAAAAAAAAAACTACTTCTTGCTCAATTTTCTCGAAAACTATGGTTCAAATCCAAAACTTTTTTTCTACAAAATCGTCCCCAAAAATAATGTGGATTCACAGGTCTTCCGCTTGTATATCGAGTTTTGTTACACGGTGTATAAAAACATTGCAATTATTGGTGTCAGGTGTAAAGTAAAGTCTGAAAATAAATATAAGTGAATTTCGGACAAAAAGTGAAACATTAATATTTATAATTATTGATATCGCAGCAGACACAGAGAATCTCTGGAAACGAGTGTGGATTATCTAAGCGTTTACAGGGCTTATGACCTGTCATTAGTTAGGTTAAGTAGCTACTTGATGTATTATAACATTCCCCATTCCGCCCATCATCTAATAACCATATATGACAAATTCGAAAACTTGAAAATATGTTGAACTCGTATTCGTGATTCCGCAGTTTTAGAGATTTTCTCACTAGTGACATATGCTGAGAAAATTGCTAAGCATTTTTGGCAATCATTCTTTATTGGTGTAGGTAAGATCCATCTGGATTTAATTACTTACTAGAAGACGCCTGAAGATGTCTCTTAAATTTATTTTGCCTAACCCATCCAATGACAGGTCATAATCAGCTCCCCCGAACACACCCGTAGGATGGTCATCGACGGTCTGCCAGGACGGCGATATCCTCTTTCTCTTTACTTATCCTCTCCTGCGTTTAATTATTCAGATTTCCCAACACATACAACACACTCCACACACATTCAAACACACACATACACATGACATAACTTAACCACTTCACGTCTTTAGAAATTTGTCTTGTATATTGTGTTGTCCACGTAATTGGTGTTATGTTCTGTATGTTCCTTAATTTTAAAATTCTGTTAATTTGTACTAAACATAGCACTGTGTGTTCAACATTAAAAATATAAATAAATAAATAAAATAAGCCCTGTAATCGCCTAGATAATCCACGTCGTTTCCAGAGTTTCTTTGTCTCTGTTGGGATATCAATAATACTTTATATTAGCCCAGCATGGGTATAATCCAGTAATTTGTCTACAAGTATTTGTACACATTCAAAATGTTATTAAAGTGATTATTTATTTATTGGGCAACGTTTATTTCAAAGTGAAGTGTCGTAATAAAAAATAATTTTAATAGTTTTTTTTTTCTGGTTGCATTGTGTATTCATAACTAATTTAAAATGGCTTATTTTTTAGGATGCTCTTCTTCATAGTATCAATGAAGAGTTTGTGGAGGCAGTGGAATTGCTTCTCCAATGGGAGGAGGAGCATCATACTCCTGGCGACCCATACGTAAGTAATCCGCGCACTATTTGTACTTTTTATTGATTTACTTATTCATTTACAGAATGAACAGTTTGTATTTATCATGACCCGACTTGCTAGATATATATCCGTGACGGGACATTTACAGTTTATGATCTACGTACATGGTAACAATACATTTTATCTTGTATTATTTTAATTTATTTTACTTCATTCACCAAAACGTTTTGGGCCTAAAACATTAAAATGATTCAGTGACAAAGTAGTTCTTCTTGGCACACAGCAATTTAAGCCACTTGCAAATCTGGTTATGATATTTTGCTGTGTTCTCAACTTATCAATGTCCCAAAAGTATAGAACCGTTTTAGTATTAAGTTTTCTGATAGTAAGCCGATTTGTATTTTTACGCCCATAGGGCTTTCAACATAGACATTTTTAAATGATTACACAGTAGATAGCTATTCATTACCGCCAGAGATGGCATCCAGACACTGTTCCCTAAAATGCACTAGATTTGTGTTGAAAACATCAATATTGTTAGTGTACTTGTTAGCCAGTGCGTGCATTCTTCGTATCGGTGAGTTAGCACTGTAATTGGTCGATGATTGGCTACAGTAAAATAGTGCATTACTACGGGTAACTCGACCAGGCACTCGTATACTAATTAAATTTGTTAGTTGACAACAATCAAACATAGATATTAATACTTTGAACAGAAAGAGCAAATCATTTCATATTCTTCTATTTTCTAATGTTTGTATATTCAAAAAGTTTATAATTTATGTTTACAATGGGAATATTTTAATTTTAATTATTGATATTTTTTATTATTTAATTTAATTATGAATCAATCATGTTTTCATCTTATTCAATAAAACTGATTTTTTTCAGAGTTGGGAAGCTGTAGATAGGTCCTTCTCTACTTTTACTCCTGACATAACTCCTCTAATCCTAGCTGCTCATAGGAACCATTATGAAATACTCAAAATTCTTCTGGACAGAGGAGCAACGATACAATTTCCTCACGACGTAAGGTAAGCACGAACATTATTGTATATTATTACACTGTACATAGGTTGTTTGGTAATTGTTTTGATGAGAATTATTGTGTGAATTTATTGATTATAGGTTAGATAACCCATCTAGGTTAGATAACCCACATTCGTTTCCAGAGTTTCTCTGTCTCTGTTGGGATATCAATAACATCTGATACCAGCCCAACATGGGTATAATCCGGTAATTTGTCTACAAGTATTTGTATATGTTCAAAATGTTGTTAAAAAATATTTACTAGTTAAAATAAAAAGCAAAAACAAAAAATTGGAGAGACATCTTCAGGCATTTTCTATCAAGTAATAAAGCTCGGAAGCCTTACCTACACCAATGAAGAAGATTGCCCAAAAAAAATGCTTAACCATCTTCTCAACAGATGTCACTAGAGAAAAAAATGTTAAAAACTGTCAATAAACCAACTCAAAATGTGGATACTTCTGTACCAACTCGATATACAGGGTTAATTTTTAGTCAGTTAACAAAAAAAAACCCTGAATTCAGTATTGTTAATGGAACCCATTTCAATAAAAAAAACATGTCCTTTCTCAAATAAAAAAAAGAAAAGTGCACCCAAATGATTCCTCAGAAACAGTAAAGACTTGGTCACCTCTAGGCGGAGCGTCCGGCCGGCCGCCCCCACCGCCGCGCATGAACTCAGATGACCAGCTGTAAATAGGGTGTGCGTAATTTGTAAAAAATATAGGAATAAAAATAATAAATCGTAAAAATAAAAAGTACATGTTTTTTTTATTGAAATGGGTTCTATTAACGATACTGAATTAAGGGTTTTTTTTTATAACTGACAACTAAAAAATAACCCTGTATATAGTATTTTATGTTAAAATCAAAAAACGATTTTTGATTTTAAACATAAAATATCATGGAGTTCTACAAAATAAATGCCATATCAATCAATAAACTGTATATAGTAGTTTCAAAAAATTTGTCATATATTGTTGTCAGATGACAGGCGGAATGGGGAATGTTGTAGTACATCAAGTGGCCTTTTAACCCAGCCAATGATAGTTCATAAGCCCTGTAAACGCCTAGATATCCCACATTTGTTTCCAGAGATTCTTTGTCTCTGTTGGGATATCAATAATATCTGATACCAGCCCAACATGGGTATAATCCAGTTAATGATTATCACTTATCATTATGATTACTTATTACTTATTATTGTGATTTGTTTTCAGATGCGGGTGTGATGAGTGTACTGAATCCAGTTCACGAGATTCATTACGTCACTCTCGTGCCAGGATAAGTGCCTATCGGGCCCTCAGTGCCTCATCCCTTATAGCTCTCTCATCCCCTGACCCAGTACATACAGCCTTCCAACTGTCATGGGAGTTGAGAAAATTGAGCAGGACTGAGACAGAGTTCAGAGGAGATTACAATGTAAGATATAACTTATAGCTCTCTCATCCCCTGAACTTACAGCCTTCCATATATCATGTTAGTTGAAAAAATTGAGCTTGACAGAGACAGTTCAGAGAAAAGTTTTTACGCCCATAGGGCTTTTACATAGACATTTTTAAATGATTACACAGTAGGTAGCTATTCATCACCGCCAGAGATGGCATCCAGACACCGTTCCCTAAAATGCACTAGATTTGTGTTAAAAACATCAATATTGTTAGTATACTTATTAGCCAGTGCGTGCATTCTTCGTATCGGTGAGTTAGCACTGTAATTGGTCGATGATTGGCTACAGTAAAAAAGTGCATTACTACGGGTAACTCGACCAGGCACTCGTATACTGATTAAATTTGTTAGTTGACAACAATCAAACATAGATTTTAATACTTTGAACAGAAACAGCAAATCATTTAATATTCTTCTATGATCTTAGTGTAAATTTATCAGTCTTTCAAGTCCCTTATAGCTCTCTCATATCTTGACCCCGTCTGACAGCATTTCAACTGTCATGGTGGTTGAGAAATTTGAGCCGGACGCAGTCAGAGTTTAGAAAAGATAATAAAATAGGTATATGGTCTAACTTTAATTTTTTCGTCAGTCATTTAAAAAAAGGTAAGTATAGCAAAATATTGATGAGCTCTGGAAGATCAATATATGGTTAGATTATATGTAATAGAATGCCCTGTACCTACCTATTTTTTGTAATTTGGAAGACAGCTGAATATAATATAGGTTATGTCAGTGACATAGGTGTCTTAGAAGAATTTTAGGTGTGCGGTGGTTTGACTTGTAAGGAACACAGAGGTGAGGCAACGGACACAGCAACCCTTGGTATCTACTGTCATCCGGCAAAGGCGTTTCGGCTGGCTAGGCAATATACTACGTATGCCTCCCGAGAGCCTTAACCATGCTTGCCTATTTTACAAGGCATCAGGTTCTCGGCGTCCTGGTCGTCCACTGTTGACAATTCGTCGGCAGTTTGCGTCAGAGCTGCGGGACGTGGACTTGACTTGGGAGGATGCACGGAAGCTGGTGGCCGATCGCTTGGCCTGGAGGCAATTTGTGGATTCTATATGCTTCACATAAGGAGCGTATATGGTATAATGAAATGAATAATATGTTAGTGAAGATATTTCCAAGACAAATTCTGAACCCATAGGCTTCATACATAATAATTCAATTTAATTTGAGAAGATGTATGAATGTAGAGGAAGCAAAGGAAGTCTGTCAGGACAGAGTGATATGGCGTTCTATCCTCTCTGCCTACCCCTACGGGGAAATGGCGTGATGGTTAGTTAGTTAGTTAGTTTTTAGTTAGTATTTCTCAAAGTGGCAGCATTATTAGTGAAAGATAATTTATTACGGATTGGCTAAATATTCATCCAACTTTCTTTTTCCTATCGTTAAACGGTGCATGGAAATCAGAAATACCATTCAGTGAATAGAGGTCTTAGACATTTTTTTATTTCAGGAATTACGAGCTCAAATCCAAGTATTTTCCAACGCATTACTAGATCATGCAAGAACATCTCATGAACTAGAAGTGATGCTAAATTATAATCCGTTAGATGAAGATGTATGGGATCCTGGCGAAAGACAAACGTTGGATAGGCTCAAACTAGCTATTAAATACAAGGAAAAAATGGTAAGATAAAACTAATTGTATATTTTTATTTGATAAATTCGTAAAAAAAACATCTTCTGAAAAATTGTTTCAAGAAGCAAATCTAATTATAATAAAGGATATTAGACGAATATATTTATTACAATTTTCAAATTATGTATTTATGCACAGTTTTGCTAGAAGCTCAAATAGGTCTAGTCAAAGAAGAAACCGAGTGCTAGAAATACCACATTGTAAATCACGACTTACTCAGAGACATGCACATTTTATCGCCCCCAGTTTAATTTATTATATTTTTTAACTGACAATAAAATGGCATTGTCAAATTTTCCTAATTTTTCATCTTTTAAAGAATTAACACGAAGTTGGATACATAGAGTAAAATTAGAATCATTTTTACTATAAAGACCATAACAATAACATAATCTCCGATATTTTTTATTTTATAATTATTTCCCTTCTTCTTCTTCTTGTATAAACATATCAATATCTTGTATTTTTTAAATTATCTTTTTCTCTTTTGCCTCGTGCATCCTGCTTGAAAGAGTGTGAACACATTCACATTGACTTTCACAGTATACCCCACAAACAGGCTATGCCTTGGTGGGATTTTCGTTTATTTTTTCTAATGTATATATGTGAATTAATGTATAAAAAAAATATATTTTTTTTAAATTAAAAAAAAATAAAAAATTTCTTACGTTTTATTACAAATCTTAATACAGGTATTTTATTCCAGTTTGTTTCGCACCCCAATGTTCAGCAGCTTCTCGCAGCCATTTGGTTCGAGGGTCTCCCCGGTTTCCGCAGAAGGGGATGGTTGGCCAACTGCTGCAGGTGATGAAGCTTGGGGCCATGTTTCCTGTGTACTCGGCCATCTACATGGTGGCCCCCCATTCCACCTGGGGACAGTTTATGAAGAAGCCGTTCGTCAAGTTTATTTGTCACAGCACTTCGTACGCCATCTTTCTTAGTAAGATTTTTTTTTCACTATGTATTTCTTAAATCTCTTCGATTTTTAAAACAAAAAATATACAATTGAAATCTATTTATTGCACCGCCAAAATTATAGTATATTCCTTTTGAAATTTGCTTTCTTAGTTGAGCAGAATATCAACGAGAAGTGGCACCGCATTGGCAAGCAAAATTTGACATTATCTTTTAAACTTATTCTATAATGGTAATTGTGTTATGGTTATTGATATAAAACATGTATTTCGAAGGAAAAATTTCAATTTTCCAGCTATTCATGATTTGTTTTTGAGTGAGTAAAACTACGGTTACTTGTAGTTATAATAAATACCAGAAGATAAAAAATTTAAATTATTTTTGGAGAAATAATTGACAAAAAATTAAAAGTTATTTTTTGTCTTAGCTATGAATGTATGCTTTTGAATAATTTTTTATTGTTATTTTTACTATTATATTTATTTAGTACTATATAATTTACATAGACTAATATTATTTTCATATACATTATACTTAATTTTTTTCCTAACTATCCTTATCCTAACATTATACATTTTTCAATTTAGCCATAATATAATACACTAATATTTTTCACACATACCTATATATTTAAGCATTATCGACAAAATTAAGAAAGGGCTTTTACGATGGTTTGGTCATGTGGAGCGAATGAGTGATGAAAGAACGGCTAAAAGAAGTTTAAATGCAAGTGTGCCTGAAAGACATGGCATGACCAAGTACGACAAGTACTTGAAAGTGGACATGTGAAAAGTCGAAATAATCGGCATATGGGCATGAGAAGATGTATGAATGTGGAGGAAGTCTGTCAGGACAGAGTGGTATGGCGTTCTATCCTCTCTGCTTACCCCTACGGGGAAATGGCGTGATGGTTAGTTAGTTAGTTATTTAGTTTTATATTTTTTACATTTAACCCTAAATAAATTTACATTTTTTTCATTTCTTATATCATCTGGAATCTCCTCTTACATTTTAATGCCTTTTTACATCAGACATTGCAAAAATATTATGACTACACGATATTAGTTTTTTGTTTGATTTCTTTAATTTATAAATATGAAGTTACTGAAAGGTAAACCAAATATTTGATTTCGTAAATAAACAAATTATTTTAATTCCTGAAAATACATGGAGTAACAAAACTCGTTGTACAACCCGAAAACTGGTGAATCTACATTCTACATCAATTTTTTTTTAATTTTTTTTTTTTATGTGTACAGTAAATTCACAAAACTCGCATGTTTGAAATGTTTTAGTGCTTTTGGGATTGGCATCACAGCGAGCAGAATACCTGGTGCTGGAGTGGATTGGTACCCCTTGGATGCTCTCCATCCTCCTGGAGGGAATGGAAAATTAAGGAAAGAGGAGCAATGCCTGGAATTATAGAGTTCGCCGTCATCATCTACATCATGAGTTTGTATTTTTGTCAAATCAATATCATAATTGAGGATATGCGGTATAAACTGATTGGGATTTTAATTTATAATACTCAATGTATATAATTCTACAAATAAGAGTCATTCTACAATTATATTTCATGACATCTTTAAGAGGAGGCAAAAATGTTGGCTGACGATAGAGTCTCTTTAGGAGTGATAATGTCCATATTATATGCTAAACAAACTTGGCGAAAGAAAAATAAGAATTTACCTTTCAAGGGGCTACTAGTTCCACCCTTTGTTAATTGTAAAATGTAGTAAGCGCCCGGATGAGCGCTCGTTAAAACACGACCAAAATCCGATCGAACGTCGCACTGTTTGGTTTCATTATTATTTGCATCGCGTACACATCGCGTGCATCGCGTACACGATAATCTTTTTCAAATTTAAAATAGTAAAATCTACGGAATTTAATATAGTCAAAAATCTACAGATCAGATAATGCACTAGATATATACGTATTCTTTAATACATTTTTAAAAAAAATCTTGTATGTACTGTTTTTGTGTTATGCATCAAATGTTATTAAAAACAGGGGGTTTCTTTAAATTAATTGTGATTCAACGAAATATTTAAATAAAAATTTAGTCCGATAATTCACTAGAAAAAGAATTAATAATTACGTCATATTTTTTTCATTTTTATTTAATGAACCATAAAGTACAAGGGAATTTTGCCCTGTTGTACATGAATGTATGGGGGACCCCGTAAGGGGCCTTAATGAGTTTTTTGGATGAAAATTTTCGATACAAGATTGTACAACTCTTTTTTTATTTCAAGCAATAATTACAATTTTCATAGGTGAAATTCGATTGCAGCTAACCTTCACACGGGCGCTTCAGAATATGAACACTGGCATACGAAATACGGTTGTCAAACTTACAAATTAAATTGTCTTTAATTTTCGCCTTCTCTAATGATTTGAAAAATTATTTTAGGTATCCTAAACATTTAAATTTCGAGTGTACTTCAAAAAGTCGATGATAATTATGCCAAAAAATGTTGATATTGCATGACCGAAAGCCCATGGATTTTTTATTCGTTCTTTTATTGGTTTTAAAGTATTTTAATGATTATTTAAGGTCTCATGTGGGCAGAAATAAGGTCTCTTTGGTCTGGAGGACTGTTGGAGTATATCCATGACTTGTGGAATGTGGTTGATTTCATAACACACGTGTTTTATACGGCTTTGGATAAGTCTTCGCTTTGGATCTTGGTACCTTGTACAGGTAACGTTTACCACCAATCACACATTTTCAATCAAACACTATGAAAAGTAGATTTTGTATTTGGTACGATGGGTTTTACATTTATATTTGCGATTTGGCATTTTCGGTGGACAATTTATAGTAAATCAGTTTATCTAATCTTATGATGTATATTGTATATATGACGACGCCAAAATAGTTGAAACAGTCACTCAATTGGATGGCTAAAATACCTTCAATTGTATTTATACCAAAAAGCTAAATCTACATAAAACATATGTTTAAGGCTGCACCTGCGACATGAATTGGAAATTATTTTCATTTCAAAATGATATTTCGGATTTAGTATCGTAAAATTATAAAATTAAACATTAATTTTAGGCTTTTTAAAAAAAAATCGTGGATAATTTGCAAAATGCAAAATAAAAACAATGAGCAATTAAAGAGTACATTATATTTTATGTAATTTCGCTGCTGGATTTTGTTTAATTATCTTGCTTTTTCCTAAAAAAGATAAAACCTCATTTTTCAGCTACGTTTCAAACTTGATCCTATGTATGTAAATAAGGGCAAAACACGATTTTTTCTACACAACGCTCCAGGACTCATCTTATTAATGTTTACTTTACCAAAGTTCATAGAGTCTTGAATGTTTAATAATCCGATGATTTCTTTTCAGCGTGATGCAGCCAGGGGTCTAGATCCCTGGTACCCCCGTGAGCATTGGGACCCTTACGACCCCATGTTACTGTCTGAGGGCGCATTCGCTGCCGGAATGA
>JAGVSP010006429.1:0-17593 GCA_022494985.1 Micrasema minimum
CTTATTCGAAACACTAAAATTACATTACTTTTGGATGACTGAATTTATTAAAAAAGTACATTTTGAGTGTTTCCAAATAATTTTAGACATAGTTTAAATGTAAAAAAATGCTTACACATACTTAGATTATACATAAAAGCGACATGATAAAATTCACAGTTTTTGCATCTAAAAAATACGTTTGTACTATCACTACTATCACCAAATTACTGTAAAATTAAGTACATGTCTAACACTTTTAAAATATTAAAATGTTTGAAATTTACGCGCTTGAGATTTCGAGTAGTAATCTTATCTTTGGGATGGTATTTTCATCCGTAAATGCCCCTTGATCTATTGAGCCGAACGTAACAGTGTTGACTCCATGGTTGGCGTATGGCTTACCATAATATTCCCATATATCACCGCGATACTCAGTTTATTTGACTGCGTGGCTTTTTCCCAATAAATGCACCCAGCTCGCGAGCCAGTTATGAAAATTCTGATGGAGATATTTCCGTATTTTTGGCCGAGTTATGATTTTTGCATTTCATTTCTGTAGAAATTTATTTCCCATTTTTTTTACAGATAACTGCTGTAACCCGTGACTAAAAATAAACGTATGTACATATAAATGTGCATTTTATCTATTTTAAATCTTAATTAAATATATCTATCATTTTTTTGAACGAATTTTAATGGTATAACGGACAGTTGAAGAGGAATATATAGAATTAAGAAAAAAAACTTGATTTAAATAATAAAAATGTACCATTTTTCAATATTAACCATTAAGAGTATTAAGAGACGTACCAACGCAACTCAATGAAAGAAAAAAAAACGTATTTTGCCCTATACGTATAACATGAGATCAAGTTAACGGGGAGGGCCGCGCGCCGGTGCTCACTAAATACGGCTGTAAAATAGATTTTTATTTTTATAAAGAAAGACTGGCATACTTATTTCTATCCTCATAATTACATTTTTTTATAAGCTTTTAAAAACTATAGGATTATCCTAAAAAATATAAATTAAGTGTCAAAAAACACGTCAAGGAGTTGACAGTATTATGCGATATACGAGTATGTACATATCTGAAGCTTTGTGGCTGTCAAAAAATCCGAAATATTATTTTGAAAACACCATAATTTCTGACGCTGCGTACTGGCCTGAGATAGAGCCTTAAGAACATACCCCCACCACGTGTCTTACGGCCGCTTCTAATACAAACGTATTCCTCGATTTTCTCCCTGAGCTTTAACATTAGAGCAATGATTTTTGCGCACATTTTAGATATCAACCAGTAGCTCAATCACAGATAACTATCGACGTAGTTAAAAACGTGCTAACCACGTGCTAACGCTAACGATTTGACCAATCACAATGACATTCGTTAAATACCACGTTCGCCGAGCCGAGCATTGCCGATCTGAGCCGAGCGGAGCCGATGCACGCGATATCGCGGCCGTACGTCAAACGTCAAATCATCGCGCTTGTCGGATTTTTTATTATGTCGACTGCTTTTCTCAATATTTGGCTTGCCGAAAACCAGCTAAATGCAATACGGCACTCAAGAAAGATTGAATGAAGATATGTGCGAATAAGATATATCTCGGGAAATGGCTCGCGACTAGAAGCGCTCGTTTAATAATCCCGATCGATAACTTTTAACGCGTGTTCCATTGTGGTCGCGAAAACTAGAGTCGGTAGTGTCTGTGATCGAGCAACAGGTGCGTGTTTGTATCGCCTTTTTAAAAAAAATATTTCATGTTAAAAGAGATAAACAAATTATGAAAAAAATTAGACGATAAAAACAAGCATCTGGTCGATATCTAAAATGTGTGAAAAAATCATTGCTCGAATGTTAAATTCCAGAGAGAAAATCGAGTAGCATGTTTGTATGAAAAAGTGGCTGCAAAGCGCGTGGCGGAGAATGTTCTTAAGCAATATCAAATGACATTTATATCGACTCTTTTTTTAGTTATTCTGCAGTTCATTCTTGAATAAACTTTTTGTAAAATAATCAATTCTTTATTTTTAGTGCTTTCACACAAACATCATTGTATAGATTACGCAGAGAACATCATAGTCTAAGCTTAAATCGAGAGGCGCACAGTTTACACCCGCGCTGTGCAAGCGGGTTTCCTGCAAGGCATCAGACCCTCCCTGGTGGTTGTTATTACCAATAAATAATGATCGGGGTAGAAACTAACATCCCTACCACTGTTAATTTGGGCCGACTCTGGTTGGTTTGGGTGATGGAAACAATGACAATTATAATACATAAGCCTAGACGGTGGTAGGGGTACAATGAAAGCATTTGTTCGCGTACATAATCGTAAATTCATCCGTATTTTTTATCACACTAACAATCTTAAAATCGCGGTTTAGCTTGTTGAAAAAATCGGTAGAGTTGGCTGGACTGAAAAAAGACTCAATAGTCTTTAAAGCAGTCTAGGGAAAGGGTGGGGCTTTCATTGTAAAAACATCAAAATATTATCCTCTTAAAGCTTTTTATTCGCTTTTGAATATTTTTCAATTACATGCGTGTTTGGCTATGATTTTCTTTTAAGTGGTGAGCTTTTCACCTCGGAAATATGTTGTAATTTGATTTATGTTTGCTTTTGCGCCAAAGCGTTCACCTTTGAGAGTGTAAAATGTCTCCTTACGACGTCAAATTTCTCCCAGAAAGCGGAAGTATTTGAGTCAAGTATTATGAGATTAACTAAGAAAAACAACGAGTTAAATATCAAAGTGTAAACACGATAGAATATAATTATAAACTTGGTATTTCTGAGTAGTTTCTTGAGTAGACAGAATGTAATTAATAATCAAATAAATCTAAGCAATAGTCCCATTTTTAGCGTATCTGCCCTCTGCAAGAATCCCCCCCCCCTCAAACTCTCTACCCCTATCCATAGCCCACCCCCTTCCCAATCCATAGTTCCCCACCACTACTAATTAGATGCAACTTTGTATTTTTATTGTTAGTTTTGTATTAGCTCTGATTATGGTACGGTGGTACCGAAACTAGTTAGTAATAATTCAATTAAAAAGTAAATAAAAAAACAAAGTGATTTTTATTTTACTTAAAAAAGTTATTATTTGGTTTAAGCACCTACTAAGAAAACTACGGCATATTATGTTATCTTTAAAAAGTCGGATATATTATTAAAAAAATATGATGAAAGGATTTAATGTTGAAAAATTTTCAACTTTTTCTGTAGAATTATAAAAATTTATTTAAATTTAATTATAACTATTGTTCTATTTATTTGTTATGCGCGTCACAATTACTACTGTGACAAAAGACCTTGAAAGCGAAACATTTCTATGGCGGTCAATATAAAATTTACGGTTCGTGTAATTGTTAAGAAACTTTATTTGCTTAAGGATAGTTTCCTTTATAGAGCAGTATAAGACTTTATTATCATAGTCATATAATAAGAATCTTCTCAAAGGGGACTTTTTGTGGAGGCAATCTTAGCGTTGCGTCATCAAATACTTTCGTTGACAAAGTAATTTCGTTATAAGAAAATGAATAAAACAAAAATTGCACTATATAAAACTTTGATACAATAAGAAACCTTGATAATTTATCACATGAAGGTAAAATATCGTCTCGTGCTTCAGTACCAGTCCAGTATTTAAACTTGCTTGTTTTCTATTATAAAGTATTATATTAGTATCGATAAATATATTTAATTTTTATATATATTTTTATATATATTTATTTTTTTTTTTTTTTTCTGTCGCACTACATGACGGCACAAGACTGTAGATTTTTTTTTACATTATTAAATTTTCATCTTCAAAACATTTTTTTTTTAAAATACACAATAAAGTTCACTGTAACTATTTTCAGAGATAAATAACATATTATTGATATCCCAACAGAGACAGAGAAACTCTGGATTCGAATATGGATTATCTGGGCGTTTACAGGGCTTATGTCATTGGCTGGGTTAAGTGGCCGCTTGATGTATTACAACATTTCCCATTCCGCCCATCATCTGATATATGACAAATTTCGATAACTTGTAAACATATTGAATTCGTATTCGGGATTCCGCATTTTTAGAGATTTTCTAACTGGTGACATCTGTTGAGAAGATTGCTAAGCATTTTTGGCAATCAATCTTTATTGATATAGGTAAGATCCATCAGAATTTATTTATTTATTAAAAGACGCCTGAAGATGTCCTTCAGCTTATTTTGCATATATATTTTAACCAGTAAATTTTTAACAACACTTTGAATGAGTACAAATACTTAACCCAGCCAATGACAGGTCATAACGCTAGATAATCCACATTCAATTCCAGAGTTTCTCTGTCTCTGTTGGGATATCAATAATATTATATATTAGCCGAGCATGGGTAATTTTTCATGGGTAATTTTTCATGGGTAATAATTTCCAGTAATTTGTCTACAAGTATTTGTACAGATTCAAAATATTGTTATAAATAACATATCTTATAATTTTATAAAAACACACTACCGAATGTATTTATTTATTTTAATTAATAATTTTTTTGGATAATTTATTAAGCGCCATTTTTGTGAGAAATCACCTCAAGGTCGCTGTACATTCGGTATTCTTAATTAATTCCATTCCCAATTTATGAATAAAGGATCTGAGACAACGATTATTTGAGAAACGATTTTAAATATATACGTAGGCGAAGTACTAAACTCCAATTCGTCTTGCAGCTACAAAGCTCAGCTTCATCCACGTACAAATTAAATAAAAACTATTTTATTTGTAAATAATTGCGCGTTTGCGCGATCCAAGTGACATACTAATTCTACTGATAGCAGATAGAGTCTAGAATCCAGGTCGTCTTGCAGCTACAGAGCGCATGGACTATTGGAATGCCAGTTTCCATTTGATATCAGTAATTGGGGTGAATGATTTTGCGAAAAAGTTTAGTAGTTTTAAAAAATTGGGGCAGGATTACGATACATATTTTTAACCTAACTATTTACTAAAGATGGCTTGAATTTACCGAGAGAGACTCTATTGCAATTTGTCTTGCAGCTACCAAGCGCATAGACAATTAGAGTAATGTATGTATGATCATGAATGTATTATGTGAATGTATGATCAATGATCATATATGAAAGGATAACTAGCACCTCTAATCTCAAACGTTTCCACGAATAATGAATGATCGTTCCCGCGAATAATCGCCGCACGTGTCACTGATAATCAATGCATGTTCTTGGGAATAATCAGAGATCGGTTCGCTGAATATTCAGTTGTAGTTTTGTTAAGCTGCAACTCTTGGTCGCCGAGTGGTTTGCAAATCAGACTTCAAACACCCTTTTCAATTCCTAGAACTCCTACTATCAATATCTTATTCTCAGAACAGAGTAAATATTTTAACATGATCCTATTTTATTTGCAATGGCTTAGTGGAATAGATAGAAATGAAAGAAATGAACTTAATCGGTATTAATGTTAAGGCGTTATTATGGTCCAAATTAATATCTCAGCACGCATAATCTCTCTCTGAGTAAAAACACAGACCGGTGCATGTTAACAATACTCGTTTTACTAGTGCTGAAGGATTAGTTCTCCCTAAATATAATAACTAGTATGGTAAGAGAACACTTCAGTACAGTATACAAAAAATCTGTAACATGCAACCAACAAGTATTAAAAAAATAATTAATTTTACAAGCTTAAAAGAGAGACGCGTGCTGAGAACTTGGTTGCTAGAGCGCGATTTATTATATTGAGTTTTAGAATTGTATTTTTTATTCATATGTATTTTTTTTTTTTGTGCAATAGGGTATGTATTGTGAACTTTTATTTTTAGTTGAATTTGTATTTATGCACCTACTGACGAGTTGCAGTAGGCAACTCAGTAGGACATGTATTGTTTTCTTTTATGTATATATTGAAAATTTAAAAAATATATTTTTTTTCTTCTTTTTAAATAAAGGAATTTTTTACGTTTATTTCATGCAAGACAAAATATTATTCATTTAAAAAATAATCGTATTCCATGTCTTTGTTGTGTATTTCTGTCTTTGTTATTTTTTTTCTTATCTATGCAAAAATTTCGTGAAAATGTAATGTTTATAATGAACTTTGTCTATAAATAAACAAACAATGTTTTTGAATTAAAAAAAATAATTTGGAATTTAAAATATATTTATTTTGACAATATATTAAAGCTGAAAGTCAGCCGTTAAATCAATTTCAACTGGAACCTGAATATAATGTTCTACGAACATATTTATGTAATAAATTTAATTTTTATTTTTTGTAGAGAATTAATTTTTACCTTAAATTAATTTAATAGACGAATTTCACGATTACGACTTTCAGCTTTAGATATACTCGTCCATAAATATCGAGTTACTTTAATGAAAATTAAAAAGGTTTTTTGTGACTTTTTTTATGTTAATTTCTAAAAAAAAAAATGTAATGTAATGTGTCAGAAATATCTAAGAAATCCCAATTTTCTATTCAAAATTTTCCGTAAAAAAGCTGTCATGAAGACAAATAGTAAATTTAAGCCAAATTCTTACTTAGGTTTTGAAAAATGTTCTTATATAATATATGCGAAAGGTATAAATCAATTACTAAGAACACACGCCTTTTATTTGCCTACCGCCTTAATACATCCCCTAAAAATCCTTTTATCTCCATTAAATTGCAAGGGATGGTGGATCACTTCCCTCTATTGGGATAAGTTGGACTAAAAAATATATTTCGGGTGCTTATTTTCCTACGTAACCCATGTTTCTAGAATTGCTAGCATGCAAAATAAATTGCTGAATCTGAGAACTATTGGTTAACTGAAAGATGTAACCGCTTTTTGGATATTGGATATAAGAGTTATCCCCACTATTAAAGGGATTTGAAATCTTAAACAAATCAAGAGAACGATAGAAAAAATCACAATTCGAATAACGTGAAAAAAAAATAGCCGTTCGCTCCAGGATTTGAAGCTGGGTCTTTCTGATCACCAAATATCTCGAGATTTTAACGAAATGCCTGCATCAATTATGAACATTTAGGTACCCCGCAGACTAGAGACTTTCTATCGGGCGATAGTTTAGTCGGGTTGGGCTGCTAGCGCGCACACTGAATCAACATAACAGTCGGGTTGGTGATGAGTGCGCAGACTAGAGAACAGTCGGCCAACTGCTCTCGAATGATTTTCCAGTTAATAAACGACTTTTGAAGAGAGCGGTCGCAATGAATGTTGGAACAATATTGTCAAGAAACGTTATTACTTTTCAGACCGCTAGAGTGCAAATATAATTTTTACATTATTCATTATTCATTATTATTTTAGATGATTTTAAAATGCTAAACATTTTTACGTTTTTATTTTTTGAAACTTTTAGTCTCTGTTGAGATGTCAATTGTAATTTAGGTTAGGTTAGGCTACCCTTTATTTATAACACGGGACCATGTTAGCGGCGTACACAAAATGGGGTTTTTATTTTTTTGATGGAAAAGTTTCATTTTACTGTATATTGGCAGATATGTATATCAAATACTAGGTGAATGGGGAAATGTTGTAATACATCAAGCGGCCACTTAACCCAGCCAATGACAGGTCATAAGCCCTGTAAACGCCTAGATATCCATATTCCCTTCCAAGTTTCTCGTCTCTGTTGAGATGTCAAATTGAAAAGTAAGGTAATCAAATAAAAACTGACCTCTTATTTTCTGATATTTTATAACCTCTTTCATTATCACAATTTGACATCTCAACAGAAACGAGAAGTTTGGAAGGGAATATGGATATCTAGGCGTTTACAGGGCTTATGACCTGTCATTGGCTGGGTTAAGTGGCCACTTAATGTATTTCAACATTACCCATTTCACCTAGTATTTGATATCCATATCTGCCAATTATCAGAACTTGTATATATACATTGAAATGGCGCGACGCTTCACAAGTGAACACTCTGTCATCCATTGAGATAAAGAATTTTAGCAAAAACCTTTATGATTACAAGTGAGATTCTTACCGAATTATATCACCTACTAGGAAACGCCTGAAGATGGCTCTTTAATTTGTTACGCTTTTTCATTATCATTTGACTTATCTAGACTTATAACCGTGTATTAGACTTACTAGAAAACAGATACCTAATACAAATTTGAAGGGTGGTAAAATTTGATAAAAAAACATCTTGTCTCTAGTCGAGGTGTGAAATAGCTTCTGCTGAAATTGATTGATCGCATTTGGTAAATTTATGTGTGAAAAACTTTTTTTGAATTTTTTCGTCTGATTTCACCGATTTGGCCACTCAAGTCTGCGAAAAGGGTACAAAAGAGAAATGCTTGAAGCCTTTTCTTCCACCTTATGTCAATAAGAAGAATCCCGAATATCTGTCAACCCTCTGCCGTTGTAACAAAGGATTGCCACCTTTACAAAAGAGGTCCTAGATGTTAAATTAAGAATAGTTACAAGTACACGTCCACCCAACGCCAGAGTTGAATCTACATATTTTTATATGGGATTTTCAACAGAATAAATCCTAAAAAAATATTTCCAGCAAAGAAGTGTTGGCTTCTTGGATTGGTGGTTACCGCGTTAAGCTACCACTCATTTTTTTTTAAATTTTGAGTTTTTTTCTTCTCATTAAGGATTTATTAGTACCGCAGATTAAGTAAAATTGCAGAAATTATATTAAAATACTGTTTTTTATTTTGTTTTTTTTTTTATGGATAGTATCAATTTGACTAAATACGTGATATTTGATAACAAATTGCAAAAAAATATTTTTAAAAAATCAACCTCGTACACAATTTTCTCGAAATCTATGGGTCAAATAAAAAAAAAGTTACCCTACAAAATTGACCCTAAATATTATATAGATTCACTTGTTTCCCGCTTGTACATTAAATTTTGTTACACCATGTATTAGTACCAGAATAGCATAAGGAACAAACAGTATCCTTTTAATTACGTTCAACACTTCCGTGGCGCGGGAAAAATAGCGACAGAGACAGACATATACCAACATACATATTTACTTGCAACATCTGCGCCCTGACCGCACTGTACTGGGGGTGCGAGAGGGATGGCCGTATCCGGTTTCACGAACGGAGTGATAAATTGACAGCTAGCGTAGAAGATATGGTAACATACTTTTACAGCCATTACGGGACAAAGTGCGATTTTTAGAATAGAAAAGAAAAAATATACAGTTTCACTTCAACAACAGTATCTACGAGTACAGAACATTGAGAATTACAATAATACTATCTCAAACGCTGGGCTGTATATACTCTTTAAATGTTATAATCCATACAAAAAAAAATTGATTAAAATCTCACAAATTCGACTCGATGTATTTTTGTACCTATTTTTAAAAACTCATTCAAGTCTTTTTTGCCTACAATTAAAATTATAAAACGACCTCGTTTTTCTCATATAAAAGAAAATCTAGTCTTTTTTTCGTGGTTAAATGTCGCATTTTTTGCAAAATGCTTTATCGGTTAATAAAACAAAAATCTTACACAAATATGTACGGGTGGTGGCTTAGTGGTTCGTGATATATTAAATTGATTTAGAAATATAATGTCAATATTAAAATCAATGTGGATGCTGTAGAACAATGTTTTCATTCATAATTTTCGAAACAAAATTGTCGAAAAATATCCGTTCACGAAAACGCAACACTGTTTGTCGTGGGCCCCGTGACGTCATAATTCGGTCTCGCTTCTATGTTTTACATTGTTAGTTTCATAGCAAATATCAAGGGCTACATGAATAGTGACGTAAAAAGGGGCATGGCTAAGTGGCCGTGGACTGCGGTAATTTGAAATTGAAAACATCAAATTAATTTTTAACCTAAAAATTAACAAAAAAAAATATTTTTTTGTTGGAAAGTATTGCTATGACTAATCAATTTAAATATTTGTATAATAAAAAAGTTATTGTTTTTCCCTATTCTGCGATAGTCCTGGCCGATTCGGGGTGGATGGCCACCCTACGGGAAGCTGACAAGACGAGTTTGTGGAAGACTGTGAACGTGGATAGAGAAAGCGAGACGGTAAAAAACTGGCGACATTATACACTTGTCTCGTTTTATTAACCCTGCGCTGGCAATACTTATCAGCGCTAAAGATAGCGGAATTAAAACGGATGCAGTGGTCGGTAACTTCATGAAGAATTACAGAAGGCACTAGAAGGAAGGAAATAATATCTTATGTATTTTATGATACGTCAATCAAAGACACAAATAAATTAAATAAATATCACTTATGTGAAATGTATGGTAATTTTATCCTTGAATTTCTATTTGTTGTTTAACCGACAAATACTCGTTATTGCCTCTATCCCTTTACCGTGGTATTTCCAGAAAATAAATAAGCAATAAACATAAAGACGAGGTAACCGCATTTGGAATGAAATTTAGGTTATCCACTTCCAAACAAGTGTTTAATATCTACGTTTCCATTACATTCAACCCTTTGGTTAAGCCGGCCTTTTTGTTTTCTAGAAGTGGGACGAAATTATTTTCAAACATAACCTAGAATAGAATGTTCGAAAACTTGAAAAAATGAAAAGACATTTAAATCACCCTTTTTCGGATTCCATTTATTAGGAATGGGATTTTTCTCTTTGACATTTAGTAGAATTTGAACAACACATTTAAGATAATTTATTTTTAACAATATTTCTATTGCATCCACTCTCTCTCTAATCTCCCTTATCCCTACCTAATGGTGCATAGGGCACTGCATTGGTACACCAAGTGCAGCGAATCTTTATCAGTTGTTTAAAGGAAACAAGATGTCAGTCTTACCAGTCTAAGTTATCACAAATAAAATAACTTCAATATCAATGCATAGGTGGAGCTTTTAACGCGCTGGAGGATGATTCTTTGTAACATATATACAAAATCAAAAATTTTACCTGTTGTGGATATTCACTAATAAGCGGAATGGGAAATGTTGTAGTACGTATTGTGGCCACTTGACCCAGCCAATGACAGATCATAAGCCCTGTAAACGCTCGAATATCCATATTCCTGAATTTGAAAAAATAGGGATAAAAAATGAAATATATACCTACTCCCGTCTTGGGATAAATCCAGATTTGTGTACAAGTATTTGAACACGCCCAAAACGTTGTACAAATAAATTGTTTTGTTTGAAATACCATACTATTTAAACATGTTGTGTTGACCCCATCTGGAATCGAGCCGCGCGACTTCATCCTTGTAACCCATCATGCTATCGACATAACGCAATAAAAAAAAAAACAAAAAATATCAATATAAATAAACAATGCGTTTAATTTATTTATTTTTATGTATATGTGTTTTTAATGTATATTTATGTCGACAAAAAAATTTATTTTAAAAATAAAAAATAAATTTAATTTAATTTTTTTTAAATGCGTATTTTTTTAATGTATCATCCCTTGCATTATAAATTCCGTCAACCTTAAACTGCGACCTCTCGGAGGATATAAATTACTCCGTAATGGTCTCACCAAACGACACTGACATTTTATAGCGAGGTGATTCAGTCTGAGAAATAAAAGTACCTGTTACCCTAATGCAACATTGCATTATACTTTATTATTCTTTCAATAAACTCTACTGGAGCTTGTATTTAACCATTTCAGTTCGCGACTTTTAACTTAAATACTGTTTTTTGTATAAATTATTAAAAATATCGCTTTTATTTCATTGTGAGAATTGTTTTGCCTTCTGAGGACACATTCAATAATTTCATGATGTTAAAAGAAATTAATAAATTTCACAATGAAATTTTTTTTACCATCGTGTACCATATGATTATATATGTTACATATATATGAAATCCCAAACGTCCATGCGCTTTGTAGCTGCAATACGTATGTGATTTAACCTCGTTATTGTACAGCGCTCTTGCGGTGATTTCTCGCAAATATCTTCTTCTTCTTTTGCCACGTTCGCTCCTATGTGAAGCATGTGGACATCACTAGATCCCTTCAGGAGACCCTGTCACCAGCCAGCTCTCTCGCCTCCTCCCACGTCAGGCCCGCATCCATTAGCTCCGCCGAATACAACCGTAGGATGGTCATCGACGGTCTGCCAGGACGGCGGGATCCTGCAGGCGTAAAGAAGAGGCAGCTCGGGTCAGGCTCTCCCGAGGCACCCGGAGTACATGCCCAAGCCAGGTCCATCGCCGCATCTTCACGACTCCAGTTATTGGAGGTTGCTGCGTCCGTTTCCTAACTTCAGCGCTGGTTATGAAGTCAAACCACCTAATGCCTAGAATCCTTCTCAGACATTTATTATCAAAGCTCAGCAAGCGAGTATTCTGAGCTTTTGTGAGGTGCCAGGTGTAAAAGAGCACCGGCACAATCGCAAAAATAGCGCCTTATAAATCATCCAGAAATAAATCAATAAATAAATGTGGGAATTTGTACCGTGTCGCAGTCGGACATTGGAATCACTGGGTACCATGAGGCTCGTGGTCATAACCCATCATCCCTGCTTATGATGCTTGTGTATTTCTTTGGCTTCCGTTATTGAGAGGGCCTGACGATATTTGGAATTTCCAAGGACGGTTGGCTTAAACTATAAATCTTCCTGATAAAGGACATGATAAATATAATTATTTACTATTCAATTACAAATTTTTTAATTCTCACGCTTAAATTCAATGGTCTTACCATTTGTTTTATATCTAATAAACACATTACTATTTACATATATTATGTTATTAATAAAATATGTTTCCATTAATCGATTTAACAAAATTTAATTAGCACAATATTAAAATGTGTCACCCCAAAATCTCAACTTTTCAGCTTTTGTGCCAGAATTTCAGGCCTGAAAGCGTCAAATGTGATTTTAGTACTGTGATGTTGTTATCCGGCGGACGTCGCAATAACAGCGTTTTAACTTGTACAAATGTATCCATACTTCCATTCAGTGATATAAAAATTACAGGGGTGTGAATGACGCTTAAGTGTTTATTGCGCCCTTATATTTACCGAAATCCGAGTACCTACAATTTAATATTTGCTTTTAATCTAAATTGCTTGAAGCGTGGATTCCAAATTTATGGCAATACAACTGTTAAAGTTTCGCGTTTTGTTTAAACGATTTTATTTTTTTGCTTGTTTTTTGTTTACGTATTGTGGCATTTGCTTTTAATAACGTTCATTGCAAAGCGCTTTAAAATGTTGAAACTGAAAAACGGCGCTGTATAAATTGGTAATATTTATAATAATACTAATTATCAGAATATTAGCTTAATATTTCGTAGGCATACTTTTAATATCCACATACTTACTTAATTTTAAAATATTTATACTTATTTATGGTCGGTAAACCGATATACTACGCATGCTTCCCGAGAGCCTTAACCATGCTTGCCTATTTTACAAGCCATCAGGTTCTCGGCGTTCTGGTCGTCCACTGTTGACAATTCGTCGGCAGTCTGCGTCAGAGCTGCGGGACGTGGACTTGACTTTGGAGGATGCACAGGAGCTGGCGGCCGATCGCTTGGCCTGAAGGCAGTTTGTGGATCCATATGCTCCACATAGGGAGCGGATATGGTATGATGACGATGATGATGAAACCAATATATTGAATGGAGGTAAAACACACCAAAATGTTATTTTTAAAAGGATTGTGAAAGTAGTTTGAACATAATATAAAGCATATTAAATGGTAAAAGAAGTCTGTGAAAAATAAAGCGATGAACCCATAATAACTAATTGAGTAAACAAAACAAAGCAAATAAAACTAATAACTTTTTTTAATGCCGAAAATAATGAAACACTTTTCCTTTTTTTTAAAAGAAAATATACGGTAGTTAATTCAGTATAATTTTTATTTTTACGGGATCGAATTTAATGTTTTTTTTTTTTAATGCACAGAGACCAAGAAACCAGAGGCCTTAAGGACGTCCACCGATGAGATGGATGGACGATATCAAGAAGTTTGCTGGAAGACGGTGGATGGGAACGGCGCAGGATCAGGTGGAGTAGAGGCGGCAGGGGCAGGCACATGTCCAGCAATGGACCTTCACGTGCTGATATGATGATGATGAATGCACCATGAGTGAGCGAATTTAGTATTTATCTTTTTTCAACATTTTACTTTTGCGAATTTAGAATATTACATCTTTAATGCATTCGTGCATGAGTGAATTTAGTATTTAACTTTTTTCAATGCATTCGTGCGTGAATCAATTTCGAATATTTTCATAAATATATTCCCGTATAAGCCCTAATTTCGCGCTTTATCAAATATGAACCCCAGTTAAATACATAAATCAAAAGTCGGCTGAACCAGTCGGGTTCAAAGCCAGTTTGTGTATCCTAAAATCCCTTTTAAGATATCTGCGACCTCTGGACCAATTTCCCAAAGCCCTCATGAGATTACGTTTATGACACCGTCCTATTGGGGGTGAGTTTACCCAAGGATACTGATTTAAATTAAACGTAAATACGCATTTTAATACTGTATTTTTGGGGCCAGGATTACAGAAATGATTATAAATCTGGGACAATCGAGTAGAGGTCACGCGAAAGTGGTAAACAAATCCAAGGATAATTTTCCATGGATTTATTACTTATAAATTCTTACCCTGCGAAGTCAAAATGTGTGCTGTTTTGAATTAAGCTCAAAAAACTAATTATGTGTTTATTTTTTTTCCTATTATACATATTATAGTTATTCGAATGATATTTCAAACGTTTTAATTAAAAACTTTTCATATTTAAAAACTAGTAAGTATGTATAATTATTTTTTCCGTGTATAGTTATATTATAATGTACATAATTCTTCTGTAGATCTTCAACCTGTAGATATCTCTCCCACACTGTAGACACTTCCTAATAGTTTTATTTATATGTTGTATAATATGCTGATGAAATCATCATGAAACATTAAGAAAATGGCTTTTAGGACGAAACGTGATTTGTGAAAGCCATTAGCGTATATAAAACGGATGATGGAAGTCTTTTGAAAACACCCTAGAGGTAATTTTATTTCTCGTGTGACCTGTTAAGAAGGTTTTTTTTACATAATCAGTAACCATATACCCGAGTTATAATGTTTTTATAATATAGTATTTTATTATTTTAAATAACTGTATTTAAACCGAGTTGAGGTTTAGTATGTGGTCGCAAAACAGAATTCCTTGGTTCAATCGCTAATTTTTCTTCTTTCGCCAAGCGGAGCATGTAGGCACCACTAAATCCCACGTCAGGCCCGCATCCATCAGCTACGCCCAAATACATCCGGAATGTTCATCGGTCAATTTTTTTATATTTTCTGCCTAAGTTATACTTCCAACTATTTGAAAGAAGCCCTGTTTCGTACTTCTTTTCATGCATGCATATCGATTATTACGATTTTTAACGTGTTTAATTTTAAGTAGGTGTGACATGACATTGTTTTCTTGGCCTTTTTAAATTTCTACACCCTTCTACCTTCTTTTTTTTTTATTCGAATTTGATGGGCTTTTTTTATTTATTAATTTTTTTCTTTCTCTTCTTCTGTTTTTACTGTGTATTTTTATTTCTTATATGAACCTAAGAGGCTTGCACATTATTATATCAGTTATGGAGCATAAAATTCAAAGCTAATTTAACATATGAGTTCAATCACATGGGCCCTGAGCGTTTTTCCTCTACGATACGCCTGTATAGGTAATCACTACCCAGCACTTAGCAACACAAGGCCCTCTGTTGTCATCTTCAGGAAAATGTTTAACACCGTTAAATATGGAAATTGTCGCCGTACAATGTCTTCTTAATAATTCTTAGCTCAATTCGTGCTTTTAAAAATGCATAAAAATTCAATAACAAAAATGGCAGAAATTTATATTGGATTTTTTAGCTTCTTTGCTGTGTTCGTCGATCGTGAATGTGGATTTTCCGTTTGTTTTAATTCCAGTGGCACCAGACATTAGACCCCCTACTCCCAAACCAATCCAGATTTTTCAATAATTATTTAATTTAATCAATCCCGGTTTATATTAGGACTCATTAACTGAGTTGAACGAGGGATGAAGAAGTATCGGATTATGTATAAATCACAGCTTATAATGAGTTGATAAAAAAGCACCCCTTATTAGAAGTCTCTCAATAATAAAGCCTCTTATTTAAGAGGGTTATTAATTACGTAAATAAATTACAACAACCAAAAAGAGTTTAGGAATTTTATGTATTTGAATTAAAAATATATTCTTTTTGAAAATATATTTTCACTTGTGGTGACCGTTTAAAGTATGAGTTTATCTAAGATGTTAGATTTGTATTTTTGTGATTGTGCTATGGTAAAGATAGGTAGTTAGTTGTATTTGCATGTTGGTATGTTATTTGTCTTGGCAAAGAGACTCGTTATGTCACAAAATCGGTAAACATAGAAAAGTTAATGTAAAAACTAATAAATTTAATGAAAACATAATATTTTTGCCGGTTTATATATAAATTTTACTTTTAATACTGATTTGTTTGGTAGGAAAATCACTCATTTCCGTTTTAACTTGTGTAAATATTGGAAAACGATTGAACCGCACCGCAGCACCGTATCACATGCGGATATTAATCAAACAGTAAACTTCACAAAGACTTTCTTTTCAATTATAAGTGCCCGGAATTATTCTGTGTCGCCTCACTGGATAAAGGGTAATCGGTTTTAGTGCGGACCCATTTTTTATTGTTTGCATTAATTGGGTGACATCCCTCGGGGGTTAGGTAGACAAAGGATTTCGGGTTTTTGTCCCTTATGCTGGCTAACAAATAGGTCTGGTCCTACGATTGGTAGAAAGTGCCCAACCTTGCTTGGCCACCAATATAATACTTCCAATATGGCGTCGCGCGTCGTGTCGATAGGAACCCTCGATTAACGTCAAATTTAATGTGAATCAATGATTTTCACTTTGATTTTATTTAATTCAGTCATACTTTAAATCTTTGGTAAATATTATACGTAAAAAATATTTTTAATCACTTGCAGCTATTTGGAGGATTAAGACTGCTTTTCATTTCAATAAAAGTTGTTGATTCACTTTCTATTCTACCTATGTTTGTTGCTTAAAAGATATTACAAAAATATTTAACGTCACATTTTGGTGGACTTTTCAAAGGCTACCAAAGGATTCCAATCTGAAATCCGCGACTCTACCATTTAGCCACAACCCTGCTCATTCAATAGAAACTCACTTAATTCTGTCATTTGTTAAGGTATTCTTAATAAAAAATTCAATTAATAAACTGTTTGACTTTGCGTTTTGTTACGAAATGCTTATTTTATTGCTATTTTGTGTGAAAATGGTAGCATACAAGTACAAAAGAAATTATTTTCTAAAGGTTTTAGTTTGTTTAAAATTACATCAAAGAACGTTTACAGTAAGTTGAATAAGAAACACCCAACAAAAAGGTTTTCGTGAGTAGTTTTTCATACAAAAACATAAAATAGAAAAGTCTAGCAATTTTTCAAAGTATAAAACACACGTGTTCAAAATTTGACGATGTAAATCGTTCAGAATTCACGCCAAAGGCTTCCCAAAGTTTCAGTCCCACGAAAGATATATCCTTCACTCCTTTACATAAGACTAGAGATTGAACTTTTATAAAGAAAACTAAAACGGGAAATTCAATCGATTCATCC
>JAGVSP010006435.1:0-20333 GCA_022494985.1 Micrasema minimum
CAGCTTTTTAGCTTATTTGGCAGTCCTGGCCCATAAATGAAATGTATCAATTTTATGTACACATATGAAATAAATAAAAATACATGTAATCTGAAATGCTTTCTTTGTCTACGTCCTTCTGTACGTAAATAACATTGAAAATTTGTAACACATTGTTCGCTTTTCACAGTAAGGATTCGAAGTATAATATATGGCAAAAACACAGTGCAAAAAGACAGTGGGTGGCTTGGTCAACTTTTTCAGCGATACAGAGATTTATTAGCGCGGAAGGAGCAAAATCTTTCGGAAAAAGAGGATTAAACAAATATTCACTCCTTTGGTCAAACTCAAAGACAAAAATAAACATTTTTTCTTTGTCTCTATTGCGTGAAGTGATTTCACAATAATTCATTCTCAGCGACAACGGAGAAAGCTGAAACGATAAATTTGCAAAAATAAAATGCTTTTAGCGCACATATGGAACGATTATTTACTAAATAATTTTCGCCTTAGTCACTGGTCGTAAATTCAAGAATGGCATTTAATGCTTTAATATTTAATATTGTAGCGATAATTTAAGATTTGAAAACTGATACTAAATAAACAACTCTAAAATAGGCTCTAATAAATCTTAATGATGATGTTAAATTTAAGAATAAGATTCGATTTGCACCCTTAAAAATGAATTTGTATTTTTTAACAACATTTAAAATGTATACAAAAACTTGTTGACAAATTACTGGATTATACCCATGTTGGGCTGATATCAGATATTATTGATATCCCAACAGAGACAAAGAAACTCTTGAAACCAGCATAGAAATTTTCTGTAATGCGGAATGACGAAAGCGAGCTCAATATATATATAGTAGTTTAAAAAATTTGTCATATATGATTATTAGATGATGGGCGGAATGGGGAATGTTGTAGTACATCATGTGGCCACTCAACCCAGCCAATGACAGATCATAAGCCCTGTAAACGCCCCTAGATAATCCACATTCGTTTCCAGAGTTTCTCTGTCTCTGTTGGGATATCAATAATAGAATTTGTATTTACTTACGTACTTGGGCAATAGAATGGCCGCTTCCTGTGCATATTGTTTGGTAAAAAATAAATGTTTTCTGCACTACTCCTTTCCCTTATCCGCACTCAATGGTGCATGAGGCTCTGCATTTATACACCAAGTGCTGTGAATCTTGATAAATTGTTACATGAAGGCAAGATTATCAGTCTCACGCTTCAGCGCCAGTCACATTGAAATATTGTATTTTGAAAAACCGGATTTCATTTTGACGCTGTAGGGAATCGTACTTGCGACCTCATGCATGATTATCTAACGCTCTAACCTCTACACCACGGGGCGAGGTGTTTGGTAAATCGAAGAAGAAATAATTTTAAAATTTAAAAAATGATTACTGACTATATTTTTACTCAACAATTACGTTAAAAAATTAAAGGGAGGAAAAAGATTTAAATTTAAACCCCTATTATAAAACCTATTCAAGTACATGCTAGAGGAATCATTACAATATTAATTTGTTTGTTCGTATGATGAACTTTAAATCTCTTGCAATACCCTGAGATACCGTTGACATATTATGATTTGGTTTTTCATTAATCATACTTTTATTATTATTATGTGATAGTAATAATTATCACATAATATTTACACATTTATAATATTTTTAAAAAGTTAACATTTCCATATACCTACCATGGCAAAAATAAATAATTACTTCCAAAACAATCTTTACGATGGTTTATTTCATTAGTGGTGTTTTTTTAAGAAATGAAATCTAATTTTAATTCTGTTAAGTTATATGTTTATGTTTTATTTTTGACAACAGGTCTCGAAATAAGAAATCAAAACATTTTTATTTGCATTCAGCAAAAAATAAGCTGATTTTAATAAAAGAACACCCCCACGAAAAAACACGCAAAGGAAATAAAAGAACATTTCAAAAAAAGAAAATGGAGGGAATCCTTTTCCGGTGACCGCAGGCCTTCCACCCAAGTCCCTTACGAATTCTGTCATACGCACGTGCGAACCAACGACAAAAACCAAAAGCCAAATAACCGCGAAAATCCTCATTCCTTTGCCGCCATTTTGCAAACAGAAAACTCTCCCGCCCGAAAAGGCGCCAAGATCAAACGTCTTCCGCTCTTTTCCCAGCGGTTTCTACGATAATAGGAATCGTGTCCCGACCTTTTCCCGGTCTGAACTTACCTACGGCTAGCTGGTCTCCAGGGCACGAGTCTTAGTGAGTTCAGGGCTCCTTATAGGAATGCGTGGGCTCTTGTTACTTTAATTTTTATATTGAGGAGTGCAAAGACAGGTGAGTGAGGATCCGTTTGCAGGTAATTGGCAGTGGGAGGAGAACAGAGGCGAACGCAGTGGTCTTTAAGTGGAAGTTTATTACAATGATACAGTACACAACATGAGGTAAACACAGGACCAGATCAAAACAAGGACAGTAATAAGTATGTCGTAGAAATATGACTAAGAACTAAACAGGGTTAGTACAGTGGGCAAGGATTCCCTTATCTTAATTATGATAACAAGTCCCTGTATTAACTTTTTTACAACAAAAATTTGACCAGGGGTTTGTTTATGATGAAGCAACGGGTTTGATAGTTAAACCTGGAGATTACTGACTTTACACTAATAATGATATTTATGAGAGTATTCACAAAAAAATAAGAATTTGACCAGGGGTTTGTTTATGAGGCAACTGGTTAGATAATTACCCTGGAGATTATTGACAATTATAATGGTATCTCCGAGTATTCACATAAAATAAGAATTTGGCCAGGGGTTTGTTTATGAGGTAGCAAGTTGATAATTTCTCTTGGAGATTGCGGATTCTAACAAATATGGTGAAGAATTTGACCAGGGGTTTGTTTATGAGGCAACTGGTTAGATAATTACCCTGGAGATTATTGACAATTATAATGGTATCTCCGAGTATTCACATAAAATAAGAATTTGGCCAGGGGTTTGTTTATGAGGTAGCAAGTTGATAATTTCTCTTGGAGATTGCGGATTCTAACAAATATGGTAAGCGTTGTTGACGCTAATTGTGGATAATTCGGACATGGGTTCCCCGGGAGCGACCTGGTTTCATCACTAACCGACGAGTGAAGGGTGCACTGGTTTAATGGAACTCACGAACCTTGACCGGGCGCGGAGACGGTGCCGATAAACGGTGGACCTTGCATTGGTTGCCAAAGCTCCTTAGTTGATCCTTCGACAGCAATACGTCACGGACCGCGATTCACCAGCCGAAGGGTAGACGAGGCCTTGTACTGATGGTGTCTGACGGGGACATCCGGGGGTAAGAAGGACTCCACGCTAAAATCGAGTTATTGGTTCGGTACGCACGAAGAAGTTATTTACTGGTTGTGGTATGTTTTTAAAACTGCAGCCTACTTACATTGTGGAGTTTTCTATTGTCGGTCAACCTTAGGTTTTGGCGTGGCCTTCTATTATATTTTGTGGTGAACTAAGTGACGAGTGTCTACGCTGTAAAAATATGTCGGATTGTAGAAAAATGTTATTTGATATCAAGCCCGTATTAACGGTTATAAGTTTATAAATGCTTACCGGCAGGGCGGGGGAAGGTATTAGGTTTTTTTCCGGAAGCTACTATGCTTAGGTGCATAGGGTACTTTTCAAGTTACGCTGCCCTTGAGGCGGGACTTCTTTGCCCGAGGCGTACGTGTTCACGGGACTAGGGTTTTTGCGCTAATGGGCTGCGGAGCCCGTGCGCGGAGTTAGATCGGAAGGGAAGACGGGGCGGGGGGTCGGGAGGGGTAACTTCCTGCATACGCAGATCTATTTTTAGAAACAGCTGGACCTTGAAATGAAAGTTACATTGCTACTTTCGTATGAATCGTGACAGGTGAGGGGTTATTGGGGCGGTGCTGGACGAGGGGGGATTGTATCCTGTTTTAGCGAGTTAGTTTGTTAAAAGTAAACGAAACCGAGCGTCGCGATTGGCTGGGGGAGATCGCGACAGCTTGACCGCGTTATTAGTTATCAAACCGATATTATTTATTTGGTACGGCTTATTGATTTAGTCGTGGGACACGACACTCCACCTTTACTACGGGGAAAAAAAAAAATTTCTGAAGAAAAAAAATTATTTTTATTTTATTAAGAAAGACATCTGGTGTCGAAAGGGTTAAGCCTCAGTCGTGCTTGGAATGTTTGGGGCTCCCGTGCGTATCGCGCACGCAGTGGGACAAGACAGGGCTAGTTTACACAGGTGTTTTACAAGTTATTATTTATTTATTTAATTATTATTATTTTATTTATTTTTTATGCTTTGTTATACTAGTTACCTCCATTTGGTTTGCGCATGTTCGCACTTAAGAAAAAAGGAACACGGACCAGAAAATATACAGAACGGCTAGGAATACAACGGAAGAAGAATTTGCAATTAGCTGGTTGACACTGAGTGGTTTATATACAGTATTTACAGGACCGCCTAAAAAGTACATTTAATACGGCTGATCTAGTCCAGTTGAATTCGGCTAACTTTCAACAATCACTAGGGCCTATTGACTACGATATTCTGGTAAGTCAAGTCTATGGAGACAAGGTTAGAGTTAGAGGTATAAGACCTGACCACTCTCCGTACATTTATTTCACGTTTACATAACATTATTAAAGGGCTGACACTAAAGTTACAACGAAAAGTCCTGAGTTCCACACTCACAACAGGGTCGTCACCGCTATTCTCCCAGGGTCTCCAAGACCCTGGCATAGTAATACATATACAACAAGTTACACTAAAAAATATGGATTCTGTATTTATCAGCTCTAAGGGCGAGCTGATAACGTGAATCAAGCATTTTACACACAAAGAAGGTATTTCCATTAGGCTACAAAAAAAAATCCAATATTGGTCCGTACGAGGATGGCAGGAGGGACTTGCCACGGAATATTATTTCATTCAAACCGACAGGGGCGACATGGAGACAACATACACACTATCATTCGTCTTCAAGCACGGCCATCTTGCATACAGGGGTAGGGAAATATAGAATTTCATTCGTGCTATGAGAGACACTACTAACATTCCTGGGGCAGTCCACCGGTACAGGACAGTAGTGAGTGGAAGATGGAGGGCCTGGTGGCAAATACCGTAACATACATAACAATTTACATTCGGGTGGGTGGTTTGTTTCCCCGGTCCCCAGCGTGACAGTGTCACTTGGCGAATTGTCTAGGATCGCTACCTATCATTTGGAGTGTTTTCAGGTACTGCCTATGGCGTACACAAGATGAGAAACGTCTTTCAACATCTTCCCGGAGCCGGAACGTCTTCCTGGCATCCCACTGAGCTATTGAGCTACAGTCCGTATTGTAAGCGCATCCACGCTATAGTGTCATAGAAACATACTTTATAACACAATTAAAAAAATCGGTTTCTTCCCTGTTGTGGTCGGTTCTTTTTTTTATCTATACGCGCGACAGAAGCGGAAGCGGGTAAGAGCATATGGACACGAGGACGGTAATTGCGAGTTGGTATGGCAAAGATTCAAGGGAAATGACGAAGAAACCTCACTCCTTGGTTACGTAAGACTCGTACTTACAGGTCAAAGAGTTCTAACCTGCCAAGGGCTATTAGGACGACCCTCCAACAGCTGTATTTCTAGGCCACCTTGACATGGCGCATTATTGAGTACACTATGTGTTCTCACGTCTCTAGTTAGTCAGACTCACGTTCGCTGGGGGTGTCGGCACAGAAGAGGTGCACGGAATAGCGAATGGAAGGGGGAAGGACTAACAAGAGGACTCATCACCTCTTCATTAAGAAAGGCTCTTACTTCCTGGCTAAAAGGGATTCGAACGCCAGCCGCGAACTTGGGTTACCAAAACACCAAGTTTTATTCGAAGCCGTCGCGGCACGGCAAGTCCTATCGGGTTACGGTATCGCATCATGTTTTACTATGTCCTTGACGTGATACTTTCCCAGGTTTTTTCCGGTCATGTCTCTAGTTTCGTAAAATTACGTTAGACAGTCGACGGACAACCTTGCATTTGATAAAGCGCGGGCATAATTTAGCCGAAATATACTTTGGCACCGTCCGAGAGGACGAAACTTCTTTTCCACACAATCTGGCCCACCGCATAGGAGCAGGTCTTTCGGCGCAGGTTGTACCGCTTGGAATTTTGTTGAAAGGCCTTTAGAAGGGCACCCGAGACATTGTCATAAACTTGTTCCATGTTTTTCAAGGACTGTACATAGCAGGACTCCGGGTCGTATGGTTCAAGATTGTCCTCTTGGTGAGTGCGGGTTGAGGTGGAATGAGGCGTGGGGCTTGCTTTCAAACCCGTGCATGAGGAAGAACGGGGTGTGACCAAGTGTCCTAACTTTACGAACGTTTTGTATAGGGATCCCCCTATTATGTTGACGCACGACCCTGAATCTAGGAGGGCGCGTAACGGAATTCCATGGGCTTTAAAGCTCAGGAAAGGGCGTCCGTCATGTTTATTTGAGATGGATAGCGCGCTGAGGTGAAACGTATCCTTGAATAGTTTTTACACAGTTCAGCCAGTCCTTCCACTCCTTTGAACGCGCGACTGAGGGAGTGGGTGTTTCGTTCTGGCTGGCTAGAAGTTTTTTTTGGATTGGTGCGGAACAGCGGGGGTGGCCTCGTGACGTCGGGCAGTCTCATTGACGGGGGTTTGTTTGGATCGTGGTTCCGTGGGGACCTTCGCAAGGGTGCGTTTGAGCGGGGTGGCGCGCGTCTTTTGTTGCAATCCCTCTTGAAGTGGCCGGTGTCTCCACAGTGAAAGCATTTGCTTGGACTCCTCTTAGTCTGGGAGACCGACGCGGTTCTTTTGTTTGGGTTGGGCGGGTAGTCGCGCACCGGTCTCGGTCACTTTCTGTTGAGACGGTTAGCTGTTCGTAATTCTGGCAAACCTTTTCGAGTTCGACTAGCGAATGGATGGCGTTGGATACTAGCACCGCGGCGAAGCGAGGATGTAGTCCTTTCGTGATGACCTGCAACAGTTCGGAGTCAGATAAGCGACCCTCATCCAATCCGTGGTTTAGGGT
Organism: Micrasema minimum; assembly: GCA_022494985.1. NCBI lineage: Eukaryota > Metazoa > Arthropoda > Insecta > Trichoptera > Brachycentridae > Micrasema > Micrasema minimum. Next base: position 7,053 of record JAGVSP010006435.1, read on the forward strand.
GATTACGCGGGCTATATAGTCTGCCGAGAGTTCTGTTACGAGTTGTCTTGATGCCCAGATGGATAGTTTGCGCCTTATATTATAGTTTTGGTCCTCGAAGCGAGAAAGGAATTTTGTTTTAAGACCTTCCCACGATGTGTGCGTCCTTGCAGTGTGCCCGGAAGAAAACTAGCGCGCGGTCTTTTAGAAACTCCGGTAATGCGCGGACGAGACATTCTCGTTCAAATCCCGCGTGATGTCGATATTTCCTCTATCCTCAGGAAGAATTCCCTTAGATCCTCCTTGCCGGAGAACGGCAATACTGGCCAGTTGGAAAAGTTGACTGGGCGTATAGGGGGTCGTGGTGCTACGGCTGGTATGGTGATGCTCGAGCTGGACAAGGGTGTTTTGAGTGTGTGGTCGCAGGCAGCGAGGCAGTTGCTGTGTCCGTTTCCTCACTTCTCTGGTGTAGGGACGTTTCCAAGGCGAGGTTGCCTGATGCGTGTGACCTGACTATTGTAGCCACTGGTGTGCTAGGGTTGGTGATTTCGATGTTAATTTCTGCTGCCTGAGCGCGTAATTCGGGTAGTGTTGTGCGTGGTTCATAACCCCTAATGCGAACTGCCTTGGACAAGGTCTTGGTGTTTGCGGAGCCTACGCGCGGAATTACTTCCATTACGGTGGTTTCAGAGTCGGGGGGAAAAAAACTAAAGCACAATTTAAGAGTCGCACGGGAAAAGAAGGGAACGAGCATACGTTGATCTTTTAAATTATTGTAGGCCGTATTTTAAAAAAGAAAGTTGACAATAAAGAAACTTTTTCCTTCAATTAAAATTCTATAATAATATTATTTGTCGCAGTTGCCGCCTTAAGTAGGTATACCTTTTGTTCTACACCGGAAGCGGAAGCTGACCGAACCTCGGAATTGACAAAATATTAAAAACATTTATCTCTGAAATGATTTAATGTTTGACCTCAAAAGAAAGCAGCTATGAATGAACTTGATCGAAGCTATGTCGCATTCAAAGGGTGGAAAAAAAATACGACAAAACTATTGCATTTAAAAGAATTAATTTTATCAATTACAAATTTGAGCGGAAGGCATCCTAGGACAATGTTGATAAGGTACTAATTTTTCACATAAGGTTTTGACCAGGGATTACTAATGCATATGGTGACAATCGCAATTGTATTGAGATTTCAAAAGAAACAAAAAAAAATTATCTTTGAATAAGTATGTGTGTACAATTGAACGTGAAATACAAGGATGGTACGAAACGAGAATAAAATGAGGATAATAAAAAAAAATGGCTTTCTTCAAATATCGAGCAACTCTGCTATACCACCCCAAACAGGTGTTCCATTTTTTCAAGGTTAGTAGTTTCTCGCGAGATTTATTTTTAGACTAATGCTGTTTAAGAGAGATACCTACCGGTGTCGCCTTGACAACAAAGCCATTGGATTTTACATTTGGATTACAGGTTTCGACTTGAATTTCCGTTCATTATTATTTTATTTTTTTGCCAATTCTTATTCCTTGTGAGTTTGTACAGACAATTTCATTTTTTATGTTTTTACTCTTTATACACTGGCAAGATACAATGTTGTAACAAAACAATTTCTGGAGAGACCCACTGGTTCTGCCCACTGATCACTCACCAGCAAGTACGGACCCGCACCACATGTCTTTACTTTGTTAATTTGTAGAATTTTTTTGGTAAACCGGCCACATATCAAGGCCCTTAGTTGGGAGCCAGTGTCCCGACCCTTTTCCCGGTCTGAACTTACCTACGGCTAGCTGGTCTCCAGGGCACGAGTCTTAGTGAGTTCAGGGCTCCTTATAGGAATGCGTGGGCTCTTGTTACCTTAATTTTATATTGAGGAGTGCAAAGACAGGTGAGTGAGGATCCGTTTGCAGGTAATTGGCAGTGGGAGGAGAACAGAGGCGAACGCAGTGGTCTTTAAGTGGAAGTTTATTACAATGATACAGTACACAACATGAGGTAAACACAGGACCAGATCAAAACAAGGACAGTAATAAGTATGTCGTAGAAATATGACTAAGAACTAAACAGGGGTTAGTACAGTGGGCAAGGATTCCCTTATCTTAATTATGATAACAAGTCCCTGTATTAACTTTTTTACAACAAAATTATGACCAGGGGTTTGTTTATGAAGCAACGGGTTTGATAGTTAAACCTGGAGATTACTGACTTTACACTAATAATGATATTTATGAGTATTCACAAAAAAATAAGAGAATTTGACCAGGGGTTTGTTTATGAGGCAACTGGTTAGATAATTACCCTGGAGATTATTGACAATTATAATGGTATCTCCGAGTATTCACATAAAATAAGAATTTGGCCAGGGGCCAGGGGTTTGTTTATGAGGTAGCAAGTTGATAATTTCTCTTGGAGATTGCGGATTCTAACAAAATATGGTGAAGAATTTGACCAGGGGTTTGTTTATGAGGCAACTGGTTAGATAATTACCCTGGAGATTATTGACAATTATAATGGTATCTCCGAGTATTCACATAAAATAAGAATTTGGCCAGGGGTTTTGTTTATGAGGGTAGCAAGTTGATAATTTCTCTTGGAGATTGCGGATTCTAACAAATATGGTAAGCGTTGTTGACGCTAATTGTGGATAATTCGGACATGGGTTCCCCGGGAGCGACCTGGTTTCATCACTAACCGACGAGTGAAGGGTGCACTGGTTTAATGGAACTCACGAACCTTGACCGGGCGCGGAGACGGTGCCGATAAACGGTGGACCTTGCATTGGTTGCCAAAGCTCCTTAGTTGATCCTTCGACAGCAATACGTCACGGACCGCGATTCACCAGCCGAAGGGTAGACGAGGCCTTGTACTGATGGGTGTCTGACGGGGACATCGGGGGGTAAGAAGGACTCCACGCTAAAATCGAGTTATTGGTTACGGTACGCACGAAGAAGTTATTTACTGGTTGTGGTATGTTTTTTAAAACTGCAGCCTACTTACATTGTGGAGTTTCTATTGTCGGTCAACCTTAGGTTTTGGCGTGGCCTTCTATTATATTTTGTGGTGAACTAAGTGACGAGTGTCTCTACGCTGTAAAAAATATGTCGGATTGTAGAAAAATGTTATTTGATATCAAGCCCGTATTAACGGTTATAAGTTTATAAATGCTTACCGGCAGGGCGGGGGAAGGTATTAGGTTTTTTTCCGGAGCTACTATGCTTAGGTGCATAGGGTACTTTTCAAGTTACGCTGCCCTTGAGGCGGGACTTCTTTGCCCGAGGCGTACGTGTTCACGGGACTAGGGTTTTTGCGCTAATGGGCTGCGGAGCCCGTGCGTGCGCGGAGTTAGATCGGAAGGGGAAGACGGGGCGGGGGGGTCGGGTCGGGGGGTAACTTCCTGCATACGCAGATCTATTTTTAGAAACAGCTGGACCTTGAAATGAAAGTTACATTGCTACTTTCGTATGAATCGTGACAGGTGAGGGGTTATTGGGGCGGTGCTGGACGAGGGGGGATTGTATCCTGTTTTAGCGAGTTAGTTTGTTAAAAGTAAACGAAACCGAGCGTCGCGATTGGCTGGGGGAGATCGCGACAGCTTGACCGCGTTATTTTAGTTATCAAACCGATATTATTTATTTGGTACGGCTTATTGATTTAGTCGTGGGACACGACAATCGATGGTAGAAATTGTTTTCCAGCCGGACTAAAAAAAAAATCTGCCAGCGAAAAATTATAAAATTTTATTTTATAACGAATATACGTAAATACGCCTATTTAAGATAAATGTATAAAAGTGTTTATGTAGGTATCTCAAATTCTAAAAATTAAATAAGACTATCATGGCATGATAGTCTTAATGCATTGCGCATTGCGTTTTTTCTATAATTAATACTTTTCCTTTCCTAAATTATGTTTAAAAAAAACATTTATCATCCAAACCATCGCATCGTAATCTTTGTTCGGTGATCCAAACAGAGTTATATGAATCCAATTTTTTTTTTTTTTTAATTTTACATGCAAAATAATTATGTACTTAATTAGGTACCTACACAGGGTACCTACGTATGGTACACACTTAGAAATTAAATAATGTATATATACAAACACATGCCTTTTTGATGCAAGCCATTTTTCTTTACGGTTTATTTATTTAATCAATCATTGCACCTATAAACCTATATGTATGCCTCCCGAAAGCCTTAACCATGCTTGCTTATTTGACAAGGCGTCAGGTTCTTAACACCCCGGACGTCCACTCAATTCACTGCAATTTACGTCAGAGTTACGAGACGTAGACGGGTCTTGGAAGGATACGACAAAACTGCTAGGAGGCAGTTTGAGGAATTCATGTAGAAAAATTATTATGATGATCGATAGTAAAAACAGTAACCATTTTTATTTTAAACGCTCTAAACGTAGAACACTCATTGTAATGAATACGTTAGTATTGTGAATAAAACCTTTAAAGCCCTCTACTTTTCCGCATTGTTCTGCCCGTACAGAACATAATATAAATTGTTTACCATAAAACGGTACCTCGCCCTGTATGAAATTTAATAAAATACCCATTTTTAATTGTTAATTTTCCAATTGTTTGGACATTATTACAGGTATACACGTGTCCCTATAAGGATGTATGGCCGCACGTGTTTATGTCCGGCCACATTTCAATTAAATCGCATTTGGCAACACAGATGGGTAGCAAATTACTATACGGATATCCCGTACAGCAATTTGTATCGTGTGCACCTGATGTAAATGGAAAACTGGTCAAATCAAACTGTTTTACATTATTTCAATACTTTTATTTGCTACACGATTACAGTGACAATGCAAGTGATATTTATATTGGAGTTCAGTATGTCCGCAAATGAAACTGTATGAAATAGGGTATGTTTAGTGTATAATACTCAAAAATCCATACGTTCTACATTCGGAGGACGAGATTTTCAGAAGAGTCGAAGGAGAAAGGCATCTGATTGAAACCATCAATGAAAAGCAAGCCACATTATGCGTTATGACGGTCTGCATAACATAATAGAGTAAATAGCTGTGAAGACATACTCCCGAGGACTCCTCGGATGCGATGGAAGTATCTCTGAAACAAGTGTGCGACGATATGAACTGTGCCCCATAATGTTGAGCTGAAGAGGGCCACAGAAGATAGAGAGCAGTGGAGGGCGAGATGCAAATCCTTGCAGCAAACCATTACACTGGATTAAAACTACAAAGAACAAGGAGGGTACGCGACGTCCAATTTACTACATTTTAATTTTTGTGATTACATCTATTATAAAATATTTGTGTGTATAGCGTCGCCGTCTCTGAGTCTAGAGATTCCCGATTCGAACCCCCACTCCGCCACGACTAAATTCCTTTTTTCTAGCACAAGCTGCTTAGAATTGATTGAAAATAGTATCTACAAATTAAATTAGGGGAAAAAATCATTAGATGGCATCGATTTCTTTACATAATATATTTTTTTTTAAATCCAGCTTCCTAACACAATAACCGTAGACAAATAACAAGGATATTGTAAAGCACAGTACAGCAAACCACAGTACCCACAGCATAGTCGATGTTTTCATTTTGCACTATTGTATTGCCACTATAGTATACATCAATACATAAAATTAAACACACACATTTCAATACTGTACAGCACAATACAATTTAGCTCAGTTTATACAGCTCACAGCACAATGTGCATCACATTACAGGTCAGTACATTAAAACACAGCACAACACATTATGCCGTACAACACAGCACAGAAAAATAAAGTGCATTACAATTACAAGCAGTTTCATAAAATGTACTCTATATTACTAATAACAATACGCTTTAAGTCCTTGAGACTTTAATGTCACTAAATTGAGGACAAATAACACAAATATTTTTATTTTATTTTGCCTGCCTAAGTGAATTGTAACGACCACCATGTTCTAATATTGCAATCGTCAATTTCAGGTTAAATCATTTTTAATGATATATTGCGAGGTATTTATGTTTTCATTCCAGTATTGGTGTTCGCTTTACATTACTGAGTACATTTCTCTATAAATGTCCCACTTTACGACTGCAAGTTGGCTTGTGGAAACCACTAATGTCAATGGTGGGACGGTTTTAACTCCATGATTTACTGAATCCGTATTAAATATTTAAATTTTATAGATAATGAAAGCCTTTTAATATTCGTATTTCTCTGGAAAGCTAAGTATGAAATAGTTAGATTAATAAATATAAATGGCATCAAAATCATATCCGTTTTTTTATTAGCAACCATCATATTGCAATACATATTTAATTTTGAAACCAATTATTGTGAAATAATTTAAAGGATAGAAAACAAGTTTTTTCTCTTTACAAGAGAGATAAAAAACTCTTTTTTTATCCTGTCTGCGGCGAATAGGAATTATTTTCAATTGAATCATTGATAAAATCGTCATTCACTTAGTAACATGAATTATGATTTAATAAAAACCGTCGTATAACTAAGTATTGCTTGATTTGGCACAGTGTCAGCAATACACCCCGTAGGTAGGTGGAAGAACAGTCTTCCTAATCTTGAGTCGTTTTAATTCCATTAAATCAAGAATAAATCAAGTAGCACTTCTAAAAAAAGTTTTTATTTAATTGTAATAAATAGAATCAAAATTGGCTTAATTATTGAGTTTAACTAAAAGTTAAAGGCAAGAACTTCGGACTGGAATCCTACTTCATCGTGTGTTTTTTTTTTACTTTCTGGGATTGTCATTACTGAAAGTTTTAAAATTCCAAATTTTCAAAAAATACTTGTTAATATTTTGATATGTTTATCATAAATGATTAGTCTCATTAGAAACGGAAATGAATCATAACACAAATATGTAATTTTAACGTTTTACGTATAATATCCTTTAAGATGAAACCCAGGGCAAAACAATTACATTTCAGTTTCAAACACAGAATATATCTAAAAACAATATTACTGATAACGCTCTTTGAACACATTTGCCGGTGGCGATGTCCAGTAAGTGTATTGGCCATCAAATTACGGTTTAATTTCAGCCCTAGTTACTAGCAGAATGTATGTAGAATGCAGAGCCTGCGTGGTGGTTTAATAATATACCCGGAACTAGGGTGGACGAATATTCAATAACTAATGACGCTCTATAAAACTAAACCTATAGGAAGAGCTACGCAAAATAATTACGAGCATGAAAGCTTGAAAATGGTATAATAGAGAACTTCACCTGGATAACAGTTACTCACACTGAAGCATTAAGGTGGAGGGGGTAAATTCCTGCATAGCTGATCTATTTTAGGAAACAGCGGACTTGAAATGGGAAACAAAAAAAAAAAAAAAGTTACATTTGCTCTTTCGTATGAATCGTGACAGGTGAGGGGTTATTGGGGCGGTGCTGGACGAGGGGGGATTGTATCCTGTTTTAGCGAGTTAGTTTGTTAAAAGTAAACGAAACCGAAGCGTCGCGATTGGCTGGGGGAGATCGCGACAGCTTGACCGCGTTATTAGTTATCAAACCGATATTATTTATTTGGTACGGCTTATTGATTTAGTCGTGGGACACGACAATCGATGGTAGAAATTGTTCCAGCCGGACTAAAAAAAATCTGCCAGCGAAAAATTATAAAATTTTATTTTATAACGAATATACGTAAATACGCCTATTTTAAGATAAATGTATAAAAGTGTTTATGTAGGTATCTCAAATTCTAAAAATTAAATAAGACTATCATGGCATGATAGTCTTAATGCATTGTGCGCATTGCGTTTTTTCTATAATTAATACTTTTCCTTTCCTAAATTATGTTAAAAAAAACATTTATCATCCAAACCATCGCATCGTAATCTTTGTTCGGTGATCCAAACAGAGTTATATGAATCCAATTTTTTTTTTTTTTAATTTACATGCAAAATAATTATGTACTTAATTAGGTACCTACACAGGGTACCTACGTATGGTACACACTTAGAAATTAAATAATGTATATATACAAACACATGCCTTTTTGATGCAAGCCATTTCTTTTCTTTACGGTTTATTTATTTAATCAATCATTGCACCTATAAACCTATATGTATGCCTCCCGAAAGCCTTAACCATGCTTGCTTATTTGACAAGGCGTCAGGTTCTTAACACCCCGGACGTCCACACTCAATTCACTGCAATTTACGTCAGAGTTACGAGACGTAGACGGGTCTTGGAAGGATACGACAAAACTGCTAGGAGGCAGTTTGAGGAATTCATGTAGAAAAATTATTATGATGATCGATAGTAAAAACAGTAACCATTTTTATTTTAAACGCTCTAAAACGTAGAACACTCATTGTAATGAATACGTTAGTATTGTGAAATAAAACCTTTAAAGCCCTCTACTTTTTCCGCATTGTTCTGCCCGTACAGAACATAATATATAAATTGTTTACCATAAACGGTACCTCGCCCTGTATGAAATTAATAAAATACCCATTTTAATTGTTAATTTTCCAATTGTTTGGACATTATTACAGGTATACACGTGTCCCTATAAGGATGTATGGCCGCACGTGTTTATGTCCGGCCACAATTTCAATTAAATCGCATTTGGCAACACAGATGGTAGCAAATTACTATACGGATATCCCGTACAGCAATTTGTATCGTGTGCACCTGATGTAAATGGAAAACTGGTCAAATCAAACTGTTTTTTACATTATTCAATACTTTTATTTGCTACACGATTACAGTGACAATGCAAGTGATATTTATATTGGAGTTCAGTATGTCCGCAAATGAAAACTGTATGAAATAGGGTATGTTTAGTGTATAATACTCAAAAATCCATACGTTCTACATTCGGAGGACGAGAGATTTTCAGAAGAGTCGAAGGAGAAAGGCATCTGATTGAAACCATCAATGAAAAGCAAGCCACATTATGCGTTATGACGGTCTGCATAACATAATAGAGTAAATAGCTGTGAAGACATACTCCCGAGGACTCCTCGGATGCGATGGAAGTATCTCTGAAACAAGTGTGCGACGATATGAACTGTGCCCCATATGTTGAGCTGAAGAGGGCCACAGAAGATAGAGAGCAGTGGAGGGCGAGATGCAAATCCTTGCAGCAAACCATTACACTGGATTAAAACTACAAAGAACAAGGAGGGTACGCGACGTCCAATTTACTACATTTTAATTTTTGTGATTACATCTATTATAAAATATTTGTGGTATAGCGTCGCCGTCTCTGAGTCTAGAGATTCCCGATTCGAACCCCCACTCCGCCACGACTAAATTCCTTTTTTCTAGCACAAGCTGCTTAGAATTGATTGAAAATAGTATCTACAAATTAAATTAGGGGAAAAAAATCATTAGATGGCATCGATTTCTTTACATAATATATTTTTTTTAAATCCAGCTTCCTAACACAATAACCGTAGACAAATAACAAGGATATTGTAAAGCACAGTACAGCAAACCACAGTACCCACAGCATAGTCGATGTTTTCATTTTGCACTATTGTATTGCCACTATAGTATACATCAATACATAAAATTAAACACACACATTTCAATACTGTACAGCACAATACAATTTAGCTCAGTTTATACAGCACAGCACAATGTGCATCACATTACAGGTCAGTACATTAAAACACAGCACAACACATTATGCCGTACAACACAGCACAGAAAAATAAAGTGCATTACAATTACAAGCAGTTTCATAAAATGTACTCTATATTACTAATAACAATACGCTTTAAGTCCTTGAGACTTTAATGTCACTAAATTGAGGACAAATAACACAAATATTTTTATTTTATTTTGCCTGCCTAAGTGAATTGTAACGACCACCATGTTCTAATATTGCAATCGTCAATTTCAGGTTAAATCATTTTAATGATATTGCGAGGTATTTATGTTTCATTCCAGTATTGGTGTTCGCTTTACATTACTGAGTACATTTCTCTATAAATGTCCCACTTTACGACTGCAAGTTGGCTTGTGGAAACCACTAATGTCAATGGTGGACGGTTTTTAACTCCATGATTTACTGAATCCGTATTAAATATTTAAATTTTATAGATAATGAAAGCCTTTTAATATTCGTATTTCTCTGGAAGCTAAGTATGAAATAGTTAGATTAATAAAATAAATGGTCAAAATCATATCCGTTTTTTTATTAGCAACCATCATATTGCAATACATATTTAATTTTGAAACCAATTATTGTGAAATAATTTAAAGGATAGAAAACAAGTTTTTTCTCTTTACAAGAGAGATAAAAAACTCTTTTTTTATCCTGTCTGCGGCGAATAGGAATTATTTTCAATTGAATCATTGATAAAATCGTCATTCACTTAGTAACATGAATTATGATTTAATAAAAACCGTCGTATAACTAAGTATTGCTTGATTTGGCACAGTGTCAGCAATACACCCGTAGGTAGGTGGAACAGTCTTCCTAATCTTGAGTCGTTTTAATTCCATTAAATCAAGTAGCACTTCTAAAAAAGTTTTTATTTAATTGTAATAAATAGAATCAAATTGGCTTAATTATTGAGTTTAACTAAAAGTTAAAGGCAAGAACTTCGGACTGGAATCCTACTTCATCGTGAGTTTTTTTTTACTTTCTGGGATTGTCATTACTGAAAGTTTAAAATTCCCAAATTTTCAAAAATGTGTTAATATTTTGATATGTTTATCATAAATGATTAGTCATTAGAACGGAAATGAATCATAACACAAATATGTATTTTAACGTTTACGTATATATCCTTTAGATGAAACCCAGGCAAAACAATTACATTTCAGTTTCAAACACAGAATAATCTAAAAACAATATTACTGTAACGCTCTTTTGAAAACATTTGCCGGTGGCGATGTCCATAAGTGTATTGGCCATCAAATTACGGTTTAATTTCAGCCCCTAGTTACTAGCAGAATGTATGTAGAATGCAGAGCCTGCGGGGTGGTGGTTTAATATATACCCGGAACTAGGGTGGACGAATATTCAATAACTAATGACGCTCTATAAAACTAAACCTATAGGAAGAGCTACGCAAAATAATTACGAGCATGAAAGCTTGAAAATGGTATAATAGAGAACTTCACCTGATAACAGTTACCAACTGAACTTAAATTAAATAAATATATGTAAACACTGCTGTATTTTCTTTTACAAGAATATGTCAGCCATTTATACCTTACTTACATAGATTTTATCTCATAAAAATTCTAAATTCTCTCTTATCAAGTATTAATATATCTACCTTAGTTGTTAATTTGAAATTTCTTATAATTTTCGAAGTCCTAAAATGATACAACTTACTGCCTGAAATTTCATTACAAAACACTTATAGCCAAACAAAGTTCCAAGAGGAACGCGTCCTCCCACCTTCCGGGAAGACATCAGCCCAATTGAATAGCTTTATGAATTTTAAATTATCTCCCTTGTTGGATAGTTGAACGAGGTCTATCCCTGACGTTGCTAAAATTTGATCCTTCTCCTTAAGATCTTGCATATTCATGGTTTGTATTAAGGAAAATTCTTAGCCAGAGTATTAAATTTACCAAAACAAAACACATTGTAACTCGGAAAGCGGAAGAAGAGTTGAGAGCTTACTTTTGAATTTCGGACAGCCAAATTTCAAGTCAGAAAGCCAAGTTTACTTTTAATTATTTGGAGTATCACGTTTAATGAGGGAGAGCTTTAATAAAAATCATTTTGATCCCTTGAAGAAAATCTGTTTAAAAATTTCGCTAAACATTTTTTGCTTATTTTATTTACAAACTTCGAAATCTTTGATCATTACACGTTTGTATAGATAATTATTTCTAATAAGTAATGGCAACTCTTTTTTCATATTTAATTTTTCTAAAATAATTCGTGATAAGCAACTTAGGTTTTATCCCTCAGCTTGAGTTGTTAAAAATAGGCTAGAGATTTATAATGATTAAACTTTTAATAAGCTTTCACAACTTACAATAAACAGTATAATAATTATGATTTTAATTAGAAGCGTACCAAAGCGGTTTTTAATAAATAAATGTATGTCCAAAGGGAGTTTCCTTTTTGAGAGAAAAATAAATTATAAAAACTGCCACACTTATCATTCCCTAGAATTCCATGTGTTCTTTTATTACCAATGATTTTATTTTGCTTTCACCCTTAGCTATCCTGATAATTGAAAAAAAATGCCAAAATTGAGGGCTTTCCGCTAATTTTTCCATAGTTTTTAGTTTTTATAGCTATAAATAGTTTTTTTAAATCAGTAACGTTATTTCCCCATTATATATATTTATATTTTGTATATTTATGTGATAATTTTTTCATTGCTTGGTACCTGTTAACGAATTCGGAATATCAATTTGAAAATCATTTTTTTGAATGCCGCATGTACGTACAAAACGACGAAAAACCACTTATGCATAGACAAAATATTAACCATGTTTTCAAATATTATAATAATGGTCTGAAAAGGATATATTTTATGTAGACACGTCTAAAGTATTTTGTATGAAAATTGTACATCTTGTTTCAGCTAACTAATTTGGCTTCATCTTAGTCTCTACGGGTCAAAGGTCCGTGAATGTGTTTAAACCACAAAAAACAGCCTCTTTTTTAATGTTAAAAGGCCTTGGTAACTACTCATCTAATTACAGAATCCTTTAGATATTCTATGAGTCTTGCTACTAGAACGTTCAATTTACTTGTTGAATTTTCGTGTGGTAGTTTTCGTGGATTTTAACCCTTGAGATGTGAGGGGGTGAGACTTGATTAGGCTGATTCACCCCTAGATGATCCGAGGGCCTCAAAGGGTCAGTTTCATCAGTTATTAGGTACATCATGAAATAATGTACAAGATTACTTAAATTTTTGTTACGGTTTATTAAAAAATGTTATAATACACAAAATTATAACCTAGTTTGGTAAAATTCTGTCCATGTAAAGATATGTGAATGAGAAGGAAGCGAATGTGGACCAGGATAGAATTGTGAGGCGTTTTATCCTCTATTATTAACGTTTTTTTAAGAACGACTCAATTTCATAGCTAAAATCATAGTAATAGAAGTAATGTAGTAGGTACATAATATATTGTGTTAGATTAATTATTATTTTACTTACAATAATATCTTTCTTACAGTATGTTGATATTTCACATCAGAGCTACGGGACGCAAAATGCCTAACCTAAGGGAGCGGGTATGGAAAAGAAAGAAGATGTGATATATTAAATTTCAGAAAAACTACCAAAAACGCTACCCCCGGCACACTTTTTTTTTGTTTTCCCTATTATTTTTTTTTTAAA
>JAGVSP010006436.1:5000-13398 GCA_022494985.1 Micrasema minimum
TGATTAACTTCTTATCAAAATGCATCAGTCACATAATAATCAAAAGATTGTTGGTGAATTATAATTTTTAAAAGATTAGTGTTAGGTACTAAGGCTTTAAGGTTTACGAAATAATACTGAATTAACGCTACCACGGGTTTCAGAAATAGTAAGCAAATTACTGGATTATACCCATGCTGGGCTGATATCAGATATTTTTGATATCCCAACAGAGACAGAGAAACTCTGGAAACGAATGTAATTAAGTTCGGATGAACCTTACCTACACCAACAAAGTTATATTGCCAAAAAATGCTTGTCTATCTTCTCAACAGATGTCACTATAGGTGGAAAAAATATTAAAATCTGTCGAAATACCAACTCGCACGTGGATTCTTCTGTACAAGCTCAACATATATACGAGTTTCAAAAATTTGTCATACATGGTTGTCAGATGATGGGCGGAATGGGGAATGTTGTAATACATCAAGTGGCCACTTAACCCAGCCAATGACAGGTCATAAGCCCCTGTAAACGCCTAGATAACCCACATTCGTTTCCAGAGTTTCTCTGTCTCTGTTGTGGATATCAATTAATAATATCTGAATTTAGTGTATTTTCGCTAGTCGATGGAAGAACTAAAAACATGATATAAGGAAATATGCTTCAAAAACGGAGTAAAGAATATCTAAAAGAAATTTTCAAATTTAAAGGAATCACTTTTTTAGGCACTAATAATTTTCATAATAGTGTATACGTCATATCTTTATAACTCCTGCCTCACACCTGTTCTCCTCTATGGCTGCGAATCGTGGCACCTAACCAGGGCCCAAGATAGCAGACTTCTGAGTGCAGAGAACAGGTGTCTTACAAGATTTTTAGGTGTGCGGTGGTTTGACATTGTAAAAACACAGAGGTGAGGCAACGGACACAGCAACCCTTGGTATCTACTGTCATCCGGCGAAGGCGTTTCGGCTGGCCTAGGCCATATACCACGTATGCCTCCCGAGAGCCGCCACCATGCTTGCCTATTTTACAAGGCATCAGGTTCTCGTCGTCGTGGTCGTCCACTGTTGACAATTCGTCGGCAGTTTGCGTCAGAGCTGCGGGACGTGGACTTGACTTGGGAGGATGCCTGGGAGCTGGCGGCCGATCGCTTGGCCTGGAGGCAGTTTGTGGATTCCATATGCTCCACATAGGGAGCGGATATGGGTATGAATTTCTCTGTTTCTCTGTATTAAATCCATTAGAAGCTTTTCATTTATTGAAAAGTCCTACGAGTATCCTCTCGACGACAGATACCGGAATGGAGTACTCAAGATAACACCATACAAAGCACCATTCTCTCACAATAGTGTGTTTCCAAGGGAAGGGGCTGATAAGAAGAAGAATATCCGGTTGTTTAACTAATGTAAGGACCCCTTATCAAACGTTAATAGCTTTGTGAGTCGGAAAAGTTTGTCAAAGCTTCACCATCCGTGGGCATAAACAGAGTGCATTACATACTTTGAACTTAGAATACAGTATAATAATGTTGTCATGGATGTGATAAATTACCAGGGCATTTGGTATATCAATGCAGTCCCTATGCACCATTGGGTGTGTCTGAGAGAAGTATAAATGGGTAGTTGGGGAGATGACAAGAATAAGATGAAATTAAAGCAAGAATCTAGAACATTAAAAATTTAACTCAAGAAAATATATGCATGTACGTTTCCATTTAAATCGCTCTCCCAAACAATAATATCAATATTATTTCTACTAGCACGTGAATAAGCATGATTAAGTAGCATATAAAATTCGTCGTATCGGATTTTCGCTCGGAGGGGGGATCTGATATTAAATCAAGATTCTGGAATATGGTTTTATTGGTTAATTTATCAGATATTATTGTCATCCCAACAGAGTCAGAGAAACTCTGGAAACGAATGTGGGTTATCTAGGCTCTTACAGGGCTTTTTGACCTGTCATTGGCTGGGTTAAGGTGGCCATTTGATGTATTACAACATTCCCCATTCCGCCCATCATCTGATAACCATATATGACAAATTTTTGAAACTTGTATAATATTGAACTCGCGTTCGTAATATCACATTACAAGTGAATTTCTCTGAATTTCTCTGTCTCTGTTGGGATATCAATAATATCTGATATTAGCCCAGCATGGTACACATTCAAAATGTTGTTAAAAAGGTTAATTTATAATTTATCACCTTTTTTCCTAAGTCGTCCATTTCTTAAAGAATTCAAATATGATTCAAAGTAATACACACTATCTCTTCAATGGCGATAAAATGGAAAAGATAGCAGGATATTAGGATATCATTTATTGGTGCAATATGGCAATTATTATGAAAGTGGAAGGTCGACCTACCGAGAAAAAAGTAAGAAACACCTTCTTTCTTAGAAAATACAATGGCAAAATGAATACACATGCGTCAGCGGGTGCTTTGCCTTAAATTTAGAGTTATACCTGTCTTCATGTTTAGGACAAAACAGTGGTCATTTTACAGGTCTATTGAAATACTTTTTTTGTTTATAGTCCGAAATATTTGTTTAAACAAGCTTATCGTTGTGGCGCCAAATCTCTAGGAATTTTTAGTTCAACTTATTATTTCGTTATTTGGTTATTTATGATGTGCACAGGTATTTAGTTTTCATTTTATGGCTAAAATTACTGTTACTTGAAGCTTTACTTATGTTTTATGCCTTTACGCCGCCATTGCGTGCTTAGTGTCCTGTTCGCCAGTTAGGGATCGTTTATACCGGGCAATTTACGGCGCAATTAACAATCTTCAGTCGCCACACCATTGACTAATAACGTTTGTAATAAATCAATGGTAAAAACATGAAACCCCGATGTGTTTCCAAGTTTATCTAAAGTGTATTTCGAAGTTTGCAAAGGGAAAATAAGATAAAGTCGGGGGAAATCATTGAAAATGCATTGCTTTATGTATTTTCTGTACAAATTGGCGACCGATTACAATACATAATAAACGATATTTACAAAGCATGATTTTACCAATCGGGATACCAAAACAACAGTTGCTCAATCACAGATCACTATCAACGCGGTAATAAGCGACGTGATAACGATTTCTTACCATGGATGTTTAACGTTTTCGCGATCACAATGGAACACGCGTTAAAAGTTATCGATCGGATTATTAAACGAGCGCATCAAGTCGCGAGCCATTTCCCGAGATATATCTTCTTCGCACATATCTTCTTTCAATCTTTCTCGAGTGCCGTATTTCATTTAGCCGGCGTTCGGCAAGCCAAATATTGAGAAAAGCAGTCGACATAATAAACAATCCGACACGCGCGTTGGTTTGACGTTTGACGTTTGACGTTTAGCCGCGATATCTATGGTGCTCGGCCACACGAACGTGGTATGTACGTATGTTCATTGTGATCGGTCAAATGGTTAGCGTTTTTAACTACGTCGATAGTTATCTGTGATTGAGCTCCTGATGTATATTTTAAGCATGTTAAACTCTTTATATTCATCATAATATATTTATTCGAAGGAGGATTTCATTGTAGACGTGTAAAATTGGTCCACCTGTTACGCAAAATTTTATCTGTTCTTTATTTAATTTATAATTGTCCGTTTTTGTTCCTTAACAAAATAGATTATAATATTTTACAATATGATACATGGTGTAACAAAACTCGATGTACAAGCGGGAAACCAGTGAATCTATATCATATTTCGAGTCGATTTTGTAGAATAAAATTTTTAGATTTGACCCATAGTTTTCGAGAAAATTGAGTACGAAGTAGATTTTTTTTTCGATAATTTTTTGCAAATTGTTATCAAATATCACGTATTTAATCAAATTAATACCATCCATATAAAACAAAATAAAAAACATTATTTTTATATGAATTGTGCAATTTTAATTTATCTGCGGTAGGTACTAATGAAAACTTTTATGAGAAGAAAAAATAATAATTTTTAAAGCTCAAATTCAAAAGTCCCGTTGTACATTCGACTCCAAATATGATGTAGATTCACCAGTTTTCGGGTTGTACTGCGAGTTTTGTTACTTTATGTTTTGCCTCGTGTAAATGAGCCCTTGAGCTCTATACTCTACATGTCTACATATTGTATACTACATTAAGATTAGGTATGGTTTGTATTTCAGGGTGCAAGTTTGGACATGATTTTTCTTGGTTCGTAGGTTTTCACGGCCTTCAGAATACAGATAGTGTTTTAGTTAACATAAACAGGGACGATGGGTTACGACTACGAACCTCATGGTACCCGGTGCTTCCAAAGCCCACGGTACAAACTCCACACACTTAACCACATACATTGCCCGACTGCGACACGGTACAAATTCCTCACAATTAAACACACTAAAAACTACACTCATACATTCAGCCCTGAAGATGGACACTGCAATGTGCTCCGAAACGTCGGCAACACAAAGCCCACAAACACGGCATAATACCCAGGAAAACACTATCTGTATGATTTTTCTTGTTTCGAGCTGGTACTGTAACACGATGACAGGGAAAACTTAAAACAATGAACATTTTGTTAAGACATTTTTATGTCGAGACCTGCTTCACTATCGGCTTGTAAATATACATGCTTATGAAACACGATGAACAAAATATCGTTCATTATAATATTATGAGAACGATGCTGTACGTGTTATCCATAATATTTTGTACTAAAAATAATATCAATTTGATAACTTTCAAGGTGACAGAAAGCGCTTTTTATTTGGGAAGGTAGAAAACTAAGCTACCATACTTTTTATAATTATTAATACTTTATTTTAACTAGGTAGTCTACTAGAAATATAGACCGCAAAATATGGGAGTTTATTTTTGAAAAAACTGAAAAAGGAAACCGTTATAAATGGTACCGAGGATTACAAAAATGTTATAATTTCAATATTTTTTGCTTCGAAAATAAATTTAGGTAGGTACTTAATAATATTCACATGGTAGTAAATTGTATTTTTTTCTATCTTTTTCTTGATTCGTTAAATAAAAATCATAAAAAATAATTCGTATAATTTTGAATGGCGTCTCTCACGAACCAATCTGTGTTTTTTTTTTAATCACTTAAGCTCAACAGCATCTAAATAATCTGCATGTTCATAAAACAAAGAAATATTATTTTAACTTACCAACTAACTAACCATCACGCCATTTCCCCGTAGGGGTAGGCAGAGAGGATAGAACGTCATACCACTCTGTCCTGACAGACTTCCTTTGCTTCTTCTACATTCATACATCTTCTCATGCACATAAGCCGATTATTTCGACTTTTCACATGTCCACTTTCAAGTACTTGACGTACTTGGTCATGCCATGTCTTTCTCGGCCTTCCGCGGCTTCTACATCCAGGCACACTTGCAATTAAACTTCTTTTAGCCGTTCTATATATTATTTTGAAATTTTCAAAGCTGATTAACAAAAAAAACAACATATTCACGTATCTATCACCTATCAGTAATTTTGATAATCAATTTCCACTTCCAAATCACCAAATTAAATCAGTTTGATATTAAAAGTAATATTAACACGGCCATGTTAATTCTTACTATATTTTTGTAATAATTATTGATGTAAAACAACAGAGATAGGTCGTATTGTGTTTCAGACTCCATTCCTTTTTCCTTTTCATGCGGCCGGCTCTATAAACACGAGTGTTTATTGGAGCTGTTTATTCGTAGAATGCGATGATTTAATTGATTTTCTTATACGTATAACATACCTACAAGCTACACGCTTCCTTGAGCACCGCAAAACCAGAGGCATTCAATTCACTGATCATTGAAAATAATATATATTTTGTACTTATGTAGGTACATACATTACTGTATGTATGCAAATATCGTGTACTGAACTTGAGTAATAATACTAATAAAGTTAGCTAATTCAAAATGCGCCGTTTTTATGAAACATCATCTCATAGGCGCTTTACAACTTATGCACAATTTATACAGGACCGAAAACTGTACAGTTTGTTATGTAGTTTCTTGTTCAGAAAACTGTAGTCTGTCAAAAGACACGCTAAATATGAAGATATATTTTTAAAGCGCGATCGAAAGTTATTATTGTATGTTTCCACACAGGAGATTGTTCATACATTTAATAATGTAAATATGTTATTTGTTATAAACAACATTATGAGTGTGTCCAAATACTTGTAGACAAAAAGTGGATTTTTCCAATTACTGGCTAATAATTACAATTTGACATCTCAACAGAGACGAGGAGTTTGGAAGGGGATATGGATATCTAGCCGTTTACAGGGCTTATGACCTGTCATTGGCTGGGTTAAGTAGCCGCTTGATGTATTACAACATTCCCCATTTCACCTAGTATTTAATATCAATATCTGCCAATTATCAGAAAGTGTGCATATACAATATTCAGTGAAATGGCGCGACGCTTCACATGTGAACACTCTTTTCTCGTCTCTGTTGAGATGTCAAATTGTAATTATTAGCCAGTAATGGGTGAAATCCAGTTTTTGTCTACAAGTATTTGGACACACTCAAAATGTTGTTTATAAAAATTAGCTGGTAAAAGTTATAAGCATAACAAATTGAAAAGTCATCTTCAGGCGTTTCTAGTAGGTGATGTAATTCGGTAAGAATCTCACTTGCAATCATAAAGGTTTCTGCTAAAATGCTTTGCAATTTTCTCAATGGATCACCGAGAGTGTTCACATGTGAAGCGTCGCGCCATTTCACTGTATATATACAAGTTCTGATAATTAGCAGCTATGGATATCAAATACAAGGTGAAATGGGGAGTGTTATAATACATCAAGTGGCCACTTAACCCAGCCAATGGCAGGTCATAAGCCCTGTAAACTCCTAGATATCCATATTCCCTTCAAACTTCTCTTCTCTGTTGAGATGTCAAAATGTTATTTGTTTTTTACGTTTTATAAAAGCATTGAATATATCAATGCTTTTATAAATCTCTCTTAACATTTTCAAAATTTATCTCATTACATTATAATCAAGCGTTTACATAAAAAAAAACATCAACTGTCAGGTCAGCCAAACGTCGCGTCGGCCAAACAGTTTTCTTTTTATACGGGACAGTTTTCAGACTGCAGAAAACTGTGCAGTTTCCGACGGCACAGGAAACTGTGCAGTTTCCTGTGCCGTGTGGGCTTTACCAACGTCCATATTTCAGTCCAAGAAACGTATTTATATCTCTTTCCCATAAGAGATATTAAACTTTAAACAATCCGATTTCAATGAAACCGTAGATAATGAAGTAAAATTAAATTTTTTCGATTTCCCAAAAGTTGATTTTTTTAGTTAGTGCAGTTTAGTAGGTACTCACGCCACGGTGCGATATAGTTATCATTTTAAAACGTCTGTATTTAAAATAAGCCTTTTCTTTTAGTCTTGGCTACACCTGACAATTTTATAATAGGCAGATATTAATGTCAGTTTTTCGAATACAAGTAATAAACACATCAACTTATGGGCTACTTGATCCAATGATTATCATATTTTTCTAGTTTCACATTATCTCTTGTGTTGGTACTACAAACCACCTATTGTAAATTAACAACAAATGCCTGTTACGGTGTTTTTATAGTATTTTAAGCATATTAACTATCCTTAGATAATAGGTAATTGTTAGTAAATTATACGTTATATTTGAAGTCAAAATAAACATACAAAATATATTGTACCTAATATCCCATATTTTTATGTAGGTAAACATTTGAGAAAAAGTAATAATTGATTTAAAACATCCTTTGAATTAAAACCATTAAAAATTATAATGCTTTGGCTACTATTACTCGGTGAAAACAAAATGCCGCCTTTATAACTCCTGCATCACACCTGTTCTTCTCTATGGCTGCGAATCGTGGCACCTAACTAGGGCCCAAGACAGCAGAATAGTAAGTTTTGAGAATAGGTGTCTTAGAAGAATTTTAGGTGTGCGGTGGTTTGACTTTGTAAGGAACACAGAGGTGAGGCAACGGACACAGCAACCCTTGGTATCTACTGTCATCCGGCGAAGGCGTTTCGGCTGGCTAGGCCATATACTACGTATGCCTCCCGAGAGCCTTAACCATGCTTGCCTATTTTACAAGGCATCAGGTTCTCGGCGTCCCGGTCGTCCACTGTTGACAATTCGTCGGCAGTTTGCGTCAGAGCTGCGGGACGTGGACTTGACTTGGGAGGATGCGCGGGAGCTGGCGGCCGATCGCTTGGCCTGGAGGCAGTTTGTGGATTCCATATGCTCCACATAGGGAGCGGATATGGTATAATGAATGAATGAATGACTATTACTACTACTTTCCCTTATCCGTACCCAATGGTGCATAGGACACTGCGTTGGTACAAATTATGCAGTGTATCTTGATATTTTTATTACATTAAGGTAGGATGATCAGTCTTACGCTTCAGTACTA
>JAGVSP010006441.1:0-23324 GCA_022494985.1 Micrasema minimum
CAGCCGTGGGCGCAGACAGTGGTCACAGGTGTGTGCATTGGAAGAATTGGGTTCTTCCCGATTTTAATTTTTTAATTTCAAAAATTATTATTATTATTATATAATAATAGGCAGGTTGGCAGGTTGCTGTGTGCAGCCTATATCTCTTGTACTGCTTCTTGTCTGCCTTCTGCATCTAAACGGTTCTTGAACTGGTTGACCGTAGCGGAGTGAACAACTAGGCTTGGCAACTTGTTCCAGTCTGAAACCACCCTACTAGGAAGGAAGTTTTTCTTAGGGTTGAGGCGGAATTGGGGACGATAGAGCTTCCAGTTGTGGCCCCGTAGATTGGTGTTGGGATTCAGTTTATACATCTCGTGCAAGGGACAGTCATAGTAATCGTTTAGTATCTTGTAACTTTCAATTAGATCCCCTCTCTTCCGTCGCTCTTCCAATGATGTAAGTCCTAGTGCTATTAATCTACCGTGATATGGCATATTTTTCAATAATTGATTGAAAAATTACAATATCAAGGGAATTTTTTTTTTATTTTTACGATGTCATATGAATTTTTTTAGCGTGGTTTAAAATAGCGCTTTTTTAAATCGCTCGCAAAATCCTTCATTTGGCGCGCATGCGGTGTGACGTCACAGCAATATAGGCGCTCACTTCGTAATGAATTTCACGCCTTTCATGGTGGACGGGTATGACGTCGTCATTAACAGGCGTTAAAAATCATTCGTATTTCGTGTTTTTTTAAAAATTTATAAATGAAAACAAATTTTTGATCATTGTGTTTTATATAGTTGGAATTGTAAAAAAATACTTTAAATATTTAAAACGTTTTTAAGAAAATTCGTGTTATCGAAAAGAACCCTAGTGTGTGAAAACCGTAAAAGGAATCATCTAGAATTGCCAGATTGTCTTAGTGGGGTAGTCCCCGGGGGGCTAGGGCGGCCTGTTTCGGTCGGTGTGTACATAAGAGTAAAAGGTCTCAATTCCAATTGATCCCTTCTCTTCCCTGTCCCCTCCGTTGAGACCCTGACTGACCGCGGATGTTCCTACCTGGCGGACCTATTTCATGTTTTGATTGTTTCAGGTAGAGGAAGGCTCGGGGGTATTCCCGTGGGAGTTATCGCCGTGGAAACCAGAACCGTGGAGGTCACCCTACCGGCTGATCCCGCCAACCCTGACTCCGAAGCCAAGACCATTTCACAAGCTGGACAGGTATTACTTATTTCATCATTCACTCTCTCAACATTGTCATTTCAAAATGAAAATCTTAGGGCATTTTTCATCTCCTCCGTTTAAAACCCGGATAGCTAAATGTCGGTTGTAATTTGCTACCAGATTTAAACGATATTTACAACGAACCCATTTCACCACAGAAATAATGACAAATCTATCCTCCGATTAGTTATCCAGCACTTTCGTCCGGCAACAGTGCGGCGGTGTTGTCAATGCTTTTTAAGATGTTTCCTTTTGCAAGCTAGAATCGAGTTTTATTATGTTTTTTTAATGTGTTACCAATCCAATACAACATAAATATTTTTTATTAACATTATAATATTTCCATTTTAACCAATTTTCAACGCATTAAAAATTTGAGTCGAGTTGTCAAACGATCAAATACGACGCCATTTTAAAATACGTTTTACAAGGAGTTTGGGATAGAAAAAACTAATTTTACCGGCCTACTTATCAAATACTGTAAAAATCCAACCCAAAATGTTTTAAGACATTTTGTTATTTTAGTTATAATCGAGTTTTATTCTATTCTTTTAATGTGATACCAATCCAAAACAACATAAAATATTGGATTATCATTATAATATTTCCGTTTTGACTGCTTTTCAATGCATTAAAAATTTGAGTCGAGATGTCATAACTGTTGGAAACGCGTCACCATATTTAAATGTGATTTAAATGGGGAACAAACCTCTGACTAAGTTTAGCAGCGTTTTAAATGGGATTTACAATATTTTTGTGATAATCAGAGGTGATGAAATGCATTTTCAAACTTAACTGCGATTTAGCAGGACATTTACGATAATCAGGTTTTAAACGGAGGTGATAAGAAAGGGCCTTAGGCTTACATGCTACTTTTTGCTAGGTTACGATTGGTCGATCCATCACGCTAATAGTCTCGTCAATAGGTGACTGAGAAATATTTCATATTGTGACTTAGTTGTAATTAATCATGCCGTGTCTTTCTCGGTCTTCCTCGACTTCTACGCCCAGGCCGTTCTTTCATCATTCATTGGCCCTACATGACCGTCGTTAAAGACCTTTCTTAATTTAGTTGATAATTTTTTTAACAACATTTTGAATGTGTACAAATACTTGTAGACAAATTACTGGATTATCCCCTTGCTGGGCATCAGATATTATTGATAATGCTTAACAATCTTCTCAACAGATGTCACCAGAGAGAAAAAATTTTGAAAATTGTCAAAAAACAAACTCAAATGTGGAAGGTTCTGTACAAATTCAATATATATATAGTAGTTCAAAAAATTTGTCATATATGGTTGTCAGATGATGGGCAGAATGGGGAATGTTGTAGTACATCAAGTGGCCACTTAACCCAGCCAATGACAGGTCATAACCCCTTTAAAGCCTAGATAACCCACATTCGTTTCCAGAATTTCTCTGACTCTGTTGGGATATCAATAATAGTTGATAATTCTTCACCCAACCTTGCATTCTGCTCTAATTTTGTCATTAGTAGCTTATAACACATAGCAATGTATAAAACATTATATCTGTATCATTAGATCACAGGGATCTAGTGTTTTTAGTGTTTATTTTATATATGCATACAAATATCACTCACCATCCACGACCCATTATCCTCAAGGTGTACACAATTGGGTTCTTTCCGATTTTCTATTTTTTATTAAAAAAAATTGATTGAAAAATAACAATACCAAGAATTTTTTTTTATTTTTTACGATGTCATATGAATTTTCTAGCGCGGTTTTGAAATAGCGCTTTTTTCAAATCGCTCGCAAAATCCTCCATTTGGCGCGCATGCGGTGTGACGTCACATCAATATGGGCGCTGACGTCGTAATTAAATTTCCCGCCTTTCATAATGATGAACGGGTATGACGTCATTAGCCAATAACGGGCGTTAAAAGTCACTCGTAATTTCGTGTTTTTAAAACATAAATTTATAAATGAAAACAACATTTTTGATTATTGTGTTTTTATATCGTTGGAATTGTAAAAATATACTTTAAATATTTATAACGTTTTCAAGGATATTCATGCTATCGGAAACAACCCAATTGTACATAATGTTTTGATCATTTGCCGAAAGATGTCATCAACTTAATACACAGGGACAGCACTGAAGGTATGGACATCTTCGGAAGCTCCGTAGACAGGTTCAAGAAAAGGTTGTTCTTGAGATATGTGTAATCACTCTTGCTTTTATATTTACTTAATCATTGTGTATATGTCACTCCATTAAGCACGATGTGAACAATTTTAAAGGGCAATTGGTCTACCTAGGCATATTTTTAAATATTTTTTGTATTATATTTATTATCCTTTTGTCTGTTATTGTTCCTAACAAAATAAAATAAAATAAAATCAGACAACACTATTTTTATCATATTCACGTATGGATTTGTATAAAGACTTCATGTTTACTGCTTTATCGACACCCAAAGCTAGCGACCACTTAAGTGGCCGCTTGCCTATATGACACGTCTTTGCAGTGGCCACTTAAATGGCCCATAGCCGTGAATGGGTTATGAACTGCCAATTTAGCCTCTTTAGATATAAATTAAACAATGTATTTTCTTATTCAGGTGTGGTACCCGGACTCTGCCTACAAGACAGCTCAGGCCATCAACGACTTCTCCAGGGAAGACCTGCCCATACTGATATTCGCCAACTGGAGGGGCTTCAGTGGGGGAATGAAAGGTACCGCCTAACTATTTCTTTATGAGTCATATTCTCTTCTTCCTCTATTTTGTTGTCTGTTTGTAGGTAGGTACAACTACATAAACTATGCAATCCCCTCTTTAAAGTTGGTACACTTTACATACTAACTTGTTTAACTGTATACACTGTGTGATGTAAAACCAGGAATCTATATCATATTATTTGGAGTCGATCTTGTAGAATATTTTTTTTATTTGACCCATAGTTTTCGAGAAAATTGATTAAGAAGTTTTTTTGTTGATAAATTTTTTGTCAAATTGTCATCAAATATAATTTTTTTTGTCGATTTAATACTATTCACAAAGAACACAAAATTAAAAACTTTATTTGATAAGAATTAATGCAATTTCATTTTAAACTGGTCGTCCACTGTTGACAATTCGTCGGCAGTTTGCGACAGAGCCGCGGGACGTGGACTTGACTTGGGATGATGCACGGGAGCTGGCGGCTGATCGCTTGGCCTGGAGGCAGTTTGTGGATTCCATATGCTCCACATAGGGAGCGAATATGGTATGGTTGATTGATTGATTGATTGACTTATGAAAGCTTTTATGAGAAAAAAAATTAATTTTTTTCAACATAGATCCAAAGTCATATTACACATTAGATTAACAGTTTTCGGGTTGTACTGCATGTTTTGTTACGCCATGTATATCTGTATTATTTTCCTAGATATGTACGCACACTGAAAGTATTGAAGCATTCTATTATTTATTTATTTTTACTTTTTTTTATGCTATTACACACATAGCTATGTAGATGACAATGAAAGATTTATATTTCAAGGCAATATAATTATCTACAATCGAGCCTTTAACACTAGGATCAAAAGGTATAATAGAGTTTTGCATGAGTACAATAATGTTGGTTGTATATGACACGGAATTGAACGGGCATTAAAAATGTTGATGAGGATATTCCAGATTGACAAATAAGAATTGATGAAACAAAATGTAAAGTTACTTACGGGTTAATTTTAAAAAATATATGTGTGTAAAATATTAGTGTAGGTTTATC
The DNA here is from genome assembly GCA_022494985.1 of Micrasema minimum. Classification (NCBI taxonomy): domain Eukaryota; kingdom Metazoa; phylum Arthropoda; class Insecta; order Trichoptera; family Brachycentridae; genus Micrasema; species Micrasema minimum. The sequence goes on from JAGVSP010006441.1 coordinate 4,953, forward strand.
ATATTATAACATAAATTGTAAAATGTGATAATGGAACGGCAATAGTTAGGGAAAAAAATAAAAAAAAATCAAGTGTATGATGTCAATACCCTTATTACGTCTATGTAAAAAAATTTATATAGTACTACAATAAATATAATCCACCAATAATTTTTCAAAAATTAGATTGTATTAGTGGGGTGACGTCCCCGGGGGGGCTAGGTGTGCACTGGGCAGGGGGCGGCCATGTCCACGTCTGTTTTTGTGTACGTGCGGAGGATGTCTCAATTTACATCCCATCCCGCCCCAATTCTTATTGTAATTGTGTCTTTGTTTTGTATTGATAGGATGGTCTTTGGATAGGTATTGTGATAAGGTACGGCAGGGGACGTACGAAATCGTGTCTGCCAGATAGGATGATAATTTGTGATGCATACATGCATTTAGTCCTAAAACCTCCTCAATTGATCCCGTCTCTTCTGTGGCCCTCCATTGAGACCCTATCCGTTGCGGGGTGGATGTCTGGGGTGGGGGGCCTGGGCGAAGGCAAGTATGCCGGTCTCCATACGGGATGGTAGTACTTACTAATAAATACGATAGGGTAGTAACTCAACCGTATCCTCTACACAGTTAATTTTAGGGCCGTCACTGGTTGTTCGAGTTGAGGGAACTCATGACAGCTATAATACAGATAAACTACTCTCGAGTCGGAAAATGCAAGCGCGAGCCCATTATCAAAACCCAAAACAGTGTCATGAATTAACGCCCTCATACCACTTCCACAGGGGCGGTAGTGGCTGGAGGTCGAGGGGATGGTGAGTGATAAAGTACGTACCGTGGAGAAGGGACATCATTTCAAGTCCTTGCACGCGAGTGAGACGTCGAGCTGGAGCGCCTGGACCGGGAGCTGGCCCCCTACAAGTGGCAGGCTGATGGTTATTTTATTCATTTGTATTATAGATAAAAAATGGTCGCAGTTAGGAACTTACAATTAAATTGCCAATCATCTAGTTCTCTTAAGTTACTTTACTGTACCATAAACAGACCAAAGAATTTACGATACATCATAATTTTTTATGCATAATTTTTTTTTAATATACAAACAATAGAAAATAGAAATATATTTTTAAATGATTTTGCTCTTTCTGTTCAAAGTTTTAATAATCCATTTGTTGGATTGTTGTTGTGTCAACTAACAATTTTAATTAGTATACGAGTGCTCTGGGTCGAGTTACTCGTTGTAATGCACTATTTTACGTAGCAATCATAGACCATTCTAGCAGTGCAAACTCACCGATATCAAGAATGCACGCACTCGATAACTAAGTATACTAACAATATGTGATGTTTTTCAACACAAATGTAGTGCATTTTTAGTAGAACAGGTGGTTCTAGATGCTAACTCCTCCGATTCGAGATACACCTACTCTGTGTAATCATATACAAGTGACTCACTAACAGCCATTGGCGAAAATGATGTCACCCTGCACAACCCATAACACAAATCCCAAGGCGAACCCCAGTGTCTACCGCCCAACTGCCACCCTCACCACCCTACCGCAGGAAACAATTAATGATCCTATGGTTCATTATTCAATTTATGCCACCTACCCTCAACACCCGCCCATCCCCCAGTCCCCCGCCCACCCACACTCGCCCCCCATGGTGCGTTAACAACGCGCGAAGCCCCGATCAGAACACTATAATACCACTACCCCTCCCCAACTAAACAGACACAACAACAAAAGAACCCCCCTAGATACACCAACCCACCCCCCCCCACCCCCCCCCCAAGTTTTACATATGCCCCCGCCTAGCAATAAAAACCCACAAATAACCACTCACCCACAGTCACGCGAATCAATCGACTAATGTAGCCTTTTTTATAAAGATAGTACCCTCCTCACCCACACTAACTAAACCCCCCCCGTTCGACACCCGCCTCCTCATATGCACCCTAATATCTAAACAAGAGTTAACCCCTCCACTGCACTAGCTGGTTCAAATCCAGGGGAGCCACCTCGATGGAAGATCGATGGTTAATGGAAGAAACGCTCATTCACCGAAACGATGCGGACGCACTTACTGCCCATCCAAACTTGATATAATGATGTCAGACTCCCAAAATGTGTAAGAAGTTAGCACGAAAATACCTTCAAAAGGAGAAGAAAATCAAAGAGAGGGATACACATCTTATGACGATTTACCAATCAGGTAATAAAACTCCAAACTGAAAATATACAGCGAAACGAACCACACACTTTAGCGACCTTCATCATCGTCTTCGGGTCACTCATAAGCTCCTGAAGATGTCACTGCGACCTGTGTAGATCTATTCTGACGGTACCCCTTGAGTTAGTTCTCACCCTCTTGCTGCTTTATTATGTATGGCTATCAGCACATACCATTTTATTCCGCAGTAAATTTAAAAAAATATATATTTAGCCACCTTGGCAGGCCAGGAGGCCCAGAAGAGAACAACGTCACAAACACCCAGGCTTGAGGAAAATAACTTTTTATCATAGTGTTCTCACTGGGAATCGAATCCGGAACCTCCGTATCGCGTGTCCAGCTTTTTAGCGGAGGTCGTATTCTGTTTATATCACGCATCTATAGCGTTATTTCCGATCAAAGTTCGAATTATCAAGCGGGAACTGTCACATTTTTTTGTATTGTCAAACTTGGTGTATACAAAATTACGCCTTATTATTTTTTAGAATCTTTGTAGCTTTCTCGACTAGAGCACGTGAAGGACTTTCAAGGTGTATGCATCCCACAAAACATCATAACATCCTAGACTGGCTAGACAAGCTATTTCAAACTGTCAAATTGTCAAAGTTTTATGTTCCATTTGTATTTTGCAGTGAAACAAGACAACAAATATCTATTTTCACAAGATCTTTCTAGGACTAAGGATCATTACAAGGAACGGAAAGAAATAGCCCAATCTATGTAAAATGAAAAAAAACATCATTGCCTTAAGAAAAAGATTCCCACGGATCAGACGACCTATTGTCGACATTTGCAAGGGGTGTTTTGCAAAATGGTATAATGGTCGGTAGTGTTGCAACCTGTCCTAGCGACAGTGAAAAATAAATCTCTCGATAACTCGAGTCAACAACACCGATACAACCAGCAAGAGGGCGTACCCCGCCTCAAGGCCCACACTTACTACGGGTGGCAGATTTACTGGGCTGTTGCTTTGTTCTCGTTCCAAGGAAAAAACACACAGTTTTCTTTGTAACCGTTTTTCGGATCGGAATAAAAACTTGCGCGGTTGTGAATTTTAAGCATATACCAACACGGCACAGTTCACTTGTTTGTAGGCATGGCAGAACGCGACATTCGAACCATACAATACACAGTCGGACTGCCATAAAATGTTGCCAGACTAATAATCCTCTATCGTCGCCTATTATTAATCAGATTATTTTGCAGATCTAGTCGATTTTGGTAGAACTTATCAAATCTACTGAAAATGTCACAACTGATTTACCCGATTTGAGAGTCATTTTTATAATTTACAAAAGCATTTATATTATGCAATGATAAGCGCAGGATAAATTCAACTATTATGAATAACTTAGCAACAATCCCTACCAATATTACAATATTTGGCAACATTACTCATTCTGTCAAAAAAGTCGTTTAAGTCGATAGTTATGCATTTTCGATCTATAGGATTTCAGTTCATTATAATATATTCATTATTTGCCATATAAAAAATTATATTTGTAATATTACTGAACTAATGAATAAGATATACGTCTTATACTATCATAAATCGCCGCGGGTGATGCGCGGCCGCCGAAACTGTTTGGAATTAGCGCACAGTTAGAATCTGACCATTAGAGCACACAGTATATTCATCCATATTTAGCTTTATACGGGACAGATTTATCAGACTGCACAGGAAGACTGTATAGTAAACTGTTCCCGTGTAAATATTGGTGCATTTAGCCCTTGGCTCCTTTGCAGAGGGTGTGGACTAGCACATCCTTCGCTACATTTACTTCCTAAAGAAACCGGCCAATAGGAGAAGGGGGCTAACTTCTTACCTCACCATAACAACCTGGTAAATGAGACATATTTTCAGGTTGCTGTGCAATTTGCTGAGCTTCACGACACCCCCGAGAGAATGCTGGAAGTAGGAGCCATTTCTGTGAGTATTTGGACTGTTATATAATATACAGCGTGAAATTAATGCAACAGATATGACGAAGCTCTTTCTAAGCTCGGGTGTATGGATATTCAAGCGTATTATTATTTACTTCCTAAAAGAAAAACAACGATAGCGCAGCGCCACTTCACATTTATTGGACCTTAGATATATAACCAAATGGACGTACAAACCAAATTATTGACCGACTTCTCCAAACACAGGGTCGGGTGTCGTTAGTTTGGATAAGTCTAAAATGGGTCGTGTATATATTGAAAAGGCCTGCAAAAATATAGCTATGTAATTATTTTAAAATTGGTATGCAAAAATATTGTTTTGTAAAATTCTATAATTTGTGTAAATACAAACATGGTTCTATTATATTAATTATGTAAATTTCATTTATGTTTTAGTACTACAATGTGTTATGTTAATACCCACAATGCCCTCACTCGACACAGACTATCTAGTGAGTCGGGGCCAGATCATTAGCCATGGGTCTCTACTGATTGAGTCGCCATCCCATTATTGTGATTACTTATTAAACGTGAAATGTAATAAATAAATAATATAATAGCTTCTATTCATCTAAAAATTTGATGTCCTCATCATCATGAGAGAAAATTGGAAAGAGCTTGGAAACAGCTTCTTCATATGAAAAATGTGTGTACTCAAAATTGCAGCTTGCGTGTTAACTGTATTAATTTGTGTTGCCAGGAAGTAATATCGTGGCGAAGGTCCCGCAACACGCTGTACTGGCGCCTCAAGCGGCTGCTCCTCCAGCACCAGGGGTCGCGGCAACTCCTGGCCGCGCGGCCCGACCTCGGCCACGGCCAGGCGGCCGCCATGCTCAGGAGGTGGTTCGTCGAGGACCGAGGGGCCGCCGAGGTATGTGCAAGCATTTTATGAGAAGAAAAACAAATTTCAACCTAGATTAAAAGTACGTGATTACACATTGGACTCCAAATATGATGTAGATTCACCAGTTTTCGGGTTGTAATATGATTTTTGTTACTTCATGTATAATATTCCCTACAGTATTGTGCCAATATGTCATCTTCATTAAATGGGTACAATAAATATTCCGCAATAAGTTTATGCACACTGGCGGTACAGATCATCATCATCATCTCAGTCCATTGAGTCCACTGCGGGAACATAGGCCTCCCCCTGCCGTCTCCAATCCTCCCGATTCCTGCGCCGTCCCATCCACTGTCTTCCAGCAGACTTCCTGATGTCGTCCACCCATCTCAAATCGGTGGAAAACTATAAGGCCTCTGGTTTCCTTGGTCTCATTCTCCACTAGAACGCGTTTCGTCCATCTGTCGTCCTTCATTCTGGCTATGTGACCGGCCCATTTTCCACTTCAACTAGCAATTCTTTGCACCACGTCGCAGACATGTTAGTCAAACACTTCTGGCGTCGGATCCAATCGTTAAATTTTTTTCGGTCTCTAATGTTATTTCCAAGCCTATATCCCTCCATGCTCCTTGTGCAACTTGCAACTTATGGGATGATTGCTTCACTGGCGGTACATTCGATGTTATAATTTTAATATCTACAGGTCGGCACTTCAAAATATTTTAAGTAGCCGAAAATATCGTATAGTGTGCATAGAATTTTACCTTACATTTATACATACAGTGTTTTAATATTACATTAAAAATTATTTAACATTTTCAATGTAGTACATTCATCGTATCAGTGAATTATTATTTTCATTATTAAAAATTTATCAAGAATATTGTAAATCTTATATTTTTCACTACACACCTACAAAACTTTTTAATTTTATCAGGCATGTTTTGAATTTTAATGGATGTATCAGAGTTATCAGGTTTTGCTTTTCTTTATTTATCGTATAAATTGTATTTTTTATTTATCATGTTTAGATAGTATTAACAATTTTATTAATTAGTTGATCATCAATATTAATTATTATTATAGCATATTGTAAAAAATATATATTGTGTGTTTTGAATTGATTGTAAAATTTGGGTCTATGAAAAGAAACTATCTAAGTATGTTAAAATTTTGTTTATCTCTATTCTATGTAACTTTTGTTTATATTTTACTGTGTTTGTAAAAGGGTACCGAGTACCGTTTTATGAAATTAAATAGAATAATATATGTTGTAATGTTTCCCCTGGGCTACCAGTGGGAGTGCAGTAACCAGTCAGTGTGCGAGTGGCTGGACAAGCAGCTGTCCGACAGTCAGTCGGTCCTGAGCCAGAACATCCGGGCGGTCACCAAGGACGCTCAGATCAGCAAGATCAAGGAGAGCCTCGATGTAAGTCAACCTCTCTACACCATCATCATCATACCATATCCACAAACTGCCGCGCCAGCTCCCGCGGCATCCTCCCAAGTCGAGTCCACGTCCCGCAGCTCTGAGTGCAAAACTGCCGACGAATTGTCAACCGTGAGCGACCAGGGACGCTGGCAAGCGTGGTTAAGGGCTCTCGGGATGTATACATTAGGGTGGCCCAAAAATTATAAATTTACCCTACACCTCAGGGCACCCGTTAAGTTTTTTACTTTAGATGATAGTAGTTAAGTGCTAAAATTTCAATGTCCTAGGTGGAATAAAAGGCTATGCTCAACGTCTCCAAGGTTTTAAAATTTTTGTAATTTTTCACACAAAACAAAAAAAAGTTTTTTTTTGTGAAAGAAATACCAAGAAAAAATGTGTTAAAGAGTTGAAAAAATTTGAACTATCAATGGTTGTTTGTGAGGAGGGCTTTTTTTCAAGTGATTATTTTAGACTTTTTGTGAAAATATGGCTTTGTCATCTACGATAACACGTCAAGCGGACTCTATATTCTTGATAGGTGTCAAAGATTTAGAACCAATATCTAGAATTTAATTAGTTACCATTCATCATGAATATTTATACTATAAAATAAACTAATTTACTACTTTCCCAGGTAGTTGTACTTAATTTAGAACACTCCGAAATGCCAGATTTTTTCATATTTCTTCTTAATATTACATACCTTTGAGCACTGTCTTCCAATTAGAATATTAGCTTCAAACTTTACCTGAATACTTGTTTTACAACTGATAAAAAAATTAGTGGGTGCCCAGACATTTTAACTAGTTTTGAAAATTTTAATATATAATATGGGCCACACTAGTATACATAGTATATGGCCTAGTCCAGATCCATTGAAATCCCTTCATAACATTTACATTGTATTTCTCGTGTCGCTAGATTTGTCCCGAGGTAGCGATGGACGCAGCCTCGGAGATATTCCGTCTCCTATCTCCCTCGCAACGAGCTGAGATCATCCGCACCCTGACGCAAGTGGAGCTCGAAGAGGAGAAGCAGCAGTCCGTTCAGTAGGATAGAGGGAGACGGGCGCGCTTCATCAGCTCCGGGGCAGACAGAGAGACGTGTCTTGTCAGCTCCCGACAAAACGAAAATTGGTATTTTCATATGTATGGCTTAATACATGCATAGGCGAGACATTTCTCACAAGAATCTTGTAAAAATGATTTATTCATAGATTTCATATCCTGGCGATGAAGTACATGTAAACTCATTTTAGTTCCAGTATATTAATTACATTTAGATTACAATTTATTAGATTTTTAAAATTTTCTATGAATGCGGAAAAATAAAATACTGTCAATGCAATTTGAACGGGGTTGTGGTCTAGTGGTGGATTCGGGGCTCTGGATTAGAATTTCTAGGTTCAAATCCCTTACTACGGCATAATTTGTTTCCTGCTTTCTGGCACAGTTAATAAGACTATTTGAAAGCAGTCCCGAAATTTAAATATTTAAGTATGTCATAACAACTATTTCTTTAAAATAAAATCTATTTGCAGCAAGGCACGCTAATTTCTCCCGCTTGGCGGCGCAGTTGTAGATGTAGACCTGTCATCTGTCAAATACCGTTAAGTACGATTGTGTTGTGTGTTGATTTTGAATTTAAGTTAAAAATGGCCGATAAATGTGGTAGCTGGACTGAATGAGCTAAAAAATAATACAATAAGGTGTGGGTTTAAATTTTTATCATTGTATTCTAATGAGCCACATTTTTCTTCTTTTTGTATCGCTAGGAAAACGATACACTCTTGTTGTTGAAGATTATCGCGGTACAACACATAGCGAAAGCATTGTTATGAATTTACGAAAATAATCGCTTTGAACTTACAGAAATTTATTGAATAAAACTACACACATTTTTGACAGGTCTACATTTACAGTAGCGCCAACCTGGTGTCGATTTTTGGAATGATTCAAATCATCCTGCCATTGGATAAATGATTATGCATATTAGATAACAATTATTTAAGTGAGAAATGTGATGGTTTAATGTTTGAGTATGAAATATGATTGACGGTGTCCCTGATCGCATATAAACCCCAAACATTAAATTATTTCATTTCATTTATCAATTAATCAATTTACAAATCCGTGGTTTTGAATTTTTTAGTTTTTGTTTTTTCGGCATGTATAGAAAATACAGGCCTCATGGCCCATTGTTTTTTTAACATATTTTTAATAAGCTGTTGTCGCCAGTAACATTTATGTAATTATACTGCAAAAAAATGCACATATACCTATTTTTGAAATGCCATGTATATTTTTTCAAATCATTAACGAATAGATATATTAGTTAATTAAACAATGAGTATTGTCTTTCAAACAATTCCGAAAAAACGCAATTAAAACAATGTAACAATAGTTATGTACGATTATATTTCAATGGGTTACTAATTTAAATTTGATTAATTTAATATTACAAATCATATTATTGGATAATATCATTACATCTAAAAAAATGTTTGTATATAATGAAGATTGTACTAAATTTCATTAATAAAATTTAAGTATTTATTTGTATTATTGTTTACTAAAGATTTACTATCAAAATTATTTCCAATGAATTTTTAAAAATTGCTCTATAAAGACTCTAACAGCATATCGAACACGTTGACATTTGTGAAAATTCACGTAGAAGCACTCTAGATGGAATAAGTTATGTTTGTGAAATGAAATCTATACATATCTCAATGAGGGAATCCACTGTTTTCTAAAGTATTTTTTTTCTATAAAACTTACTATTTAACTAAACAAAAAAAATATTTTAAATATTTTTTTATAAGTTATTGATGAAGATACGATTTTTTAAAGTTGCACATTTCAAATACCGCGCCTAAAATACCAACTATGTACTAACTGCGTCATTTTTGCAGGAGTGACGTCATAAAAACGGGTTGTTTAAGGCCATGGTATTTCTCCAGCCAGTAACAAAAACTGTCAAAAAATCTATGCAAAACTGACGCGGGAAGCACCGATAAAATATACCGTCGACTCAACTGTCATATACTGTTAACAGCTGTTCTAGAGAGACTGAATGGCGGCCATCTTTTTTGCAATAGAAGCTTGTATGTATATTGTATTCCATATTAAAATGCCATGGAACGCGGCTACGGGGGGTTTTAAAACGGAAACCGGAAACACTACACTTAGATACAAGGAGTGACGTCATTGTTTTAAGATTTTGAAATGAATGCTATTTTCAACATTTTTTATTATTTTTTGCGTGCGTTTTTGGGATTATATTTCATCCCACTTCAAAAATTTTTAAATATCGCGTCTACACGAAAGCATTTTTAAAATTTCAATTCCGGCTGAGCAGTGGATTTTCCTCATTCTTTTGCGCTATAGCTGCAATTTTTCCGCCTCATAGCACTGTGGTAGCGCTTTCGTCTAATGTGCATGAGGTCGCGGGTTCGATATCCCATAGGGGGTCAACACGAAAATATTATATACAGATGCTCAATTATATTATGTTGCTACATTAAAAAAATTTCAATAATTTTATTTTTAAAAAAGAGTTTTTTACAACACAAAAAAACACAGTTTCGACTGAAAATTGTTTACTTTACTTAAATTTTGAAATGTCTCAAATTTTTGTAATAATTATTATTTTGCTCAATGTGAATAAATAAACTATTTATGTAATGGTTATTAGTATGTGATATGAATGAAATGTGATGGCAACTTGTGGCTTTGTTATGGTGCAGAATGCTTGTTTCTTTGTACATAATATAACCTAAATTATTAACATATTTGGACGGTGTTTTGCAGTAATCAATCAAGCGCCGAATTACAGTTTAACCTAAAATGCATGCAGGGTCTAAACAATAGACCTGTTAACACTAGACAAGCTATTTCAAAGAGAGCTGTCAACAAACTATATCTATCTTCCACTGTCTAATACATTTTAATAATTCTGTTTCCCTCAAACTAGTCAAAAGTGACTCAATATTTCCTAGGACTAAGGACATGACAAGTACGGAAGAAAACAGCCTAATTATGTAAAATAAACATCATGGTCTAAAACATGTACAAAAAATCAATTAAAATTAAGGAATATGGGATATTCGAGCGTTTACAGGGCTTATGACCTGTCATTGGCTGGGTTAAGTGGCTACTTTATGTACCACAACATTCCCCCCATTCCGCTTATCAGACAAATATCCACACCAGGTAACATTTTTTATTTTGTATATATGTTACGAATCAAGAATGCTAAACGCTCAAATATCCATATTCCTGAATTTGAAAGAATTCTATCTCATCTCTGTAGGGATATAAAATGAAATATATACCTACTCCCGTCTTGGGATGAATCCAGATTTGTGTACAAGTATTTTAACACGCCCAAAATGTTGAATTAAAATTAATTTTTTATTCATTTTAGAACCTTCAAACTTCAATACTTTTCATTGAAAGAACCTAAATTGTATGTTTGTCTAGGTTAAAAACAGAAGAAAATCGAAATCATGCTAAACTGGTTATGGCAAAACACCATCCATTTAATATTCCAAATTATAGCATATTATATATATTTTTAAATGAGAATAATAAGCCGCTCCGTTCCTCCACAGAAACGTAGTCCCCGTATTTCTCCCTGGAATTTGGCACTGGATCGATGATTTTTTTAAAAGATTTTTCATACAGCATTTCTACATGTTCATACTTATATCAGTTCAGTTTAATGCCGCAATGTACGGCTTCTATTTATAAAAATATTAATACGACTTGTGTTTAGAAGGGTTAGTGCCGAAAACAGAGTTAATGGTGCCTTACAATCCATAGAGGCAAATAAGAACTTATCGAACGAAATGGGAATTGTAAAAAAATTGGCAGTACACAACGGAGTTTCTGGTACCAACCCTTATGTATGGTAGTGAAGCGTTGGTGTTGGAAAAAGAAGGACGAAAGTAGACTAAATGCTGTTGAAATGCGATCTATGTGTGGCAAGACTATGTATGATAGGTGTACAAATGTCCCAAATTAGAGCAGAGTGCAAGGCTGAGATAAGCATTATCGACAAAATTAAGAAAGGGCTTTTACGATGGTTTGGTCATGTGGAGGGAATGAGTGATGAAAGAAGTTTAAATGCAAGTGTGCCTGATGTAGAAGCCAAGGAAGGCCGAGAAAGACATGGCATGACCAACAAGTACGACAAGTACTTGAAAGTGGACATGTGACAAGTCGGAATAATCGGCGTATGTGCATGAGAAGATGTATGAATGTAGATTATCTAAGTTGTATAAAAATCATTGCTTTAGTGTTAAATCTCCGGAGGTATCCGAGGACTACGTTTGTATGGAAGAAAATCCTCAGCTGGCTTGCCCGTGTTTCGTCTTAAGGTGTTCAACTAATTTGGTTACGAATTTTTTATGTAAATTTTAAAAACATTTGCAAAAAATATTCTTGAAGACAAAAAAAAATTTATACGTGAATTTGTCTAAAAACAATTTTAAATACCGTGGAGAATTCTTCTACTTATATATTTATTGTGAATGTTTGCTTCTAGGTTTAAATTTTTTAATGTTCTTTGAGAACTGGATTTCTCTATATTTTGGGCTGTAAATTTTCACATTTACGAATTGAGTTTGTGTGCAATTGTAACATTACATTTTACTATGGAATAGAAAAAACTAATAGCCAAATAATCAAGTTGTCGGTGATACTACAAAATCGCAATTGTGAAAATTGCTACTTTAATATTGAACAAGGCTACTTAAACTAACTATTAGTACGTGAGATTCCCACATCTCTTCATCTAGAGGAGATTTAGTATTTGTGAATGAAATCTAATACAGGAGTCCAACAAACTCGATGTACAAGCGGGAGGAAACCAGTGACATCTACATCATATTTGGGAGAACGATTTTGATAGAGTAAAATATTTTTGATTTGACCCTTAGTTTTGAGAAAATTGAGTACGAAGTATAATTTTTTTTGCAAATTGTTATCAAAGTATCATGTATTTAGTCAAATGAACACTATCCATAAAGAAAACAAAATTTTAAAAATCACGTTTTTTAATTAAGTAATTTGAGCAACTTTACTTAATCAGCAAAAATTATTGAACAACTTTTGTGAGAAGAAATATATAAATAAAAAAATTTCAAGCCCCAGATTAAAAAAGTCATAATTACAGCAATCGTCTCCCCATACGCTGTAGATTCACCTGTAAAGTCCACTCTGCCACTGCATTTTGTGTGCAAAATAAGCCCTACTATTTTTGGCTTCAAATTTTTAAAATAATTTGGGTTTTTTTTATTTTTTTATTTATTCTAATTTGCGGAACAGTATGTAAGTATGCGTTGTGCTAGAGGTTACGAATTTACAGCATTTATTTTTCTTGGGACAATTTCTTTTCACACAAAATGAATAAATATTAAAATATTCCTCAATCATCCATTTGAATATATTTAGTTACATGTACCTATGTTTTTATTGTACATTATTATATATTTGTATGTTATATTTTTGTATGAATTTAATGTACTATTTGATTTATGCTATTTTATTTCTACTTGATCAAACTGCTAGGAATGTTGTTTTTAAGTATTTGAAATTCACTGTTAAGCTGAGTTTAGGCAGAGAATAATATATTTACCGCATTTAATCTTTTGTTGCGATTCGGTGTAGGACACATTGCTCGAATTTCATCATAAATCTTTCGAAGTTAGGAAAATGGGAGATTAGATAATTCGGAGCAAACAGTATGTGTTCACATTATGGATTTTCCACCTTATTTGATTAAAAATTTGCTGTCGAAATCAGGGGCTGTTTATTTTAGGTAATATGTGAGTAATTTGTACAATCTTCTGTCGACCATGGTCTGTATCATTTAATTTTCTGTGAACCATTGATCCATTTCTAATGCACTTTGTACGGGACCAAAAACTGTAGTTTTTTGTTCAGAAAACAGTAATATATGTTTTTTTTAGGGCACGATTAATAAGTTATTATCGTATGTGTTTGCACACAGGTAATCGTTAATATAGTTAATAATGTAAATATGTTATTGGTTTTTTACATTTTTAGAAGCATTCAAAATATCAATATCTACTTAAACATTAACTGTCAGGTCAGCCAAACGTCTCCCCGACCATTCACTATTCCATACAGTTTTCGCTTTATACGGGACAATTTGTGAATACACAAGAAAATACAGTTTTCTGGGCTTTAGAATTATTTTTATATTTTGTTTGGTTGGCAACCTTTTTTTTTCTGTTTCACGCTGGCTGCAGGCCTACGTACTATGTACGCCTGCCGAGAGCCAGCACCGTGCTTGCCTATTTTACAAGACATCAGGTTCTCGGCGTCCTGGACATCCACAGGAATTGACAGCCAATCGCTTAGCTTGGAGTTCCTGAATAAGGGGCAGATAATGGATTGTTGATTTTTGGTTTGTCAACTTTAAATTTAAAAATGAAATAATGACAATATAATAAATTGTTAACGGAAAGATTTCTCAATGTTCCCTACAAAATTGCTCTACTTAAAGGGCTCAGGGTTCACAATATAATTCTCAGGTAAATTTGGTAAGAATTGTTAATTATTTTCTAGTTAGCTTTTAATGTTCGTTGCACAGAATGTTATATTTTCTAAGGGGCGGCTGTTAGAATACGTTTTGTAAAAAAATCATGTAATTTTTTAATCAATAAAATAATTTCATGTTACTTATTATTTGGTTTTTATTTTTTTATGCAACCCAATTTACAGGTACTTCTTCAAAATAAAAGGATCCTTAAAAATGATAAACCTAATTTAAAACCTGTGCTTTTCCAAACTGAATATTTATTTGCAAACAGAATACAAGGACAACAAAAAAGTTTATTCAATTTACAGCTTCCAGTAACCCAACTGTATTTCTCATAAATTCGAGGGTGTAAATATCTTTTTGATTATGATTAGGATCAACTGTAATTGAAATTACTGGCTTGCTTCTACTATTTTTTAATATTTTGCTTTTTTCATAAAATGGCAACTGCGAAAAAGGAACATTTAATTTAATAATATAATCCGCAGAGCAACATTAAAAATTAACCGACATTTTAAAATTAAAATCAAATAACGACATTTTAAAATTAAAATGATATTATTGGATACTCACGCAAACTGTACAGAAATGATCGCTTTAACTCACACTCTATTTTATTAGATACTGACAAATTTGAGGTACCTGAGTTATAATAATAATCAATTTGACAACATAATAAAACTGACAATATAGTTGAATCTATCAAGAGAGTGAAGAGTGAATTTAAAATCACTAAGAGACGCGCTAATAATCTGTTTACTAATCGCCCGGAATGAAAATCAAGTGGTGTTTGTACTAAACGTCGAATTTTTATAGGTTGATCAATAAAAACGTTCAATTTTTAGGAAAAATTATGCAATTTTTACATTTTTTTACTAAAAATGGTAAAAACTATTTACAGTAAATATTAGATAAAAAATATTTTAAGTCGGCATCTAATCGCTTTGTAAGGTATTGGTTTTACCAATCGAAATATTACAAGAATTTTGGTTGTGATACAAGTTGAACATTTGAGAAAAGGTGATCAAGTAGGTGATTTTTATAGATACCGTACCAAGGCGTAAGGACACTATGGCTTAATACCATGACACACTTTATACTTTGACACATATTTATTTATTTATCTTCATTTATTTTTTATACCTTAAAACTTAACACTCATGTTTTAAAAAGTCGACACTATTACCTATTACAGGGTGTGTTAATTTGAATGTATTAGGTTGAAGTAGTAGTTGAGGAGATGACATATCATTGTAACAGGAATAATTCAAAATGTTGAAAAATTTCCAACTTCTAAAACGAAAAAATTGACATCTTCAAGGTCGATCACATGGAAAATATTCTTAGGGATATTTCCATAACTTCTATCTTCTTTATGGTACACTTACAAGTATGTAAGCATTCGCAAGTAGTACAATTTTATAACAAAATCCATTGTTACTGACATGCCAACACAAAAATTATTTAGCTCGAAGAGATGTTGTAAAATTCTGTAATATACCATCTCCTTGACCATTTATTTCGATATATTGCAAGATTCATAGTATGAAGGAATAATAAAAAACTGAATGAATTCAATTATAATTTATTTAAATGAATAATTACATTTATACACATGGTGGTTTGGCTTTGTAAGAAACACAGAGGTGAGGCAACAGATGTAGCAGCCCTTGGTATCAACGGCCATCCGGCAAAGGCGTTTCGGCTGGCTAGGCCATATACTACGTATGCCAAGCTTGCCTATTTTACAAGGTTCACAGCGTCCTGGACGTCCACGGCTGACAATCCATCGGTAGTTTGCGGTAGAGCTGCAGGGCGTGGGACTGACTTGGGAGGATGCGCAGTACGCAGCATCAGGTTTCAAGAGTCCTGGATGTCCATCCCAGAACTACGGCTCGTGGACCTGTCTTCGGAAGATGTGGAAAAGACGAGCAAAACTAATAAGAATATTAGATTCTTATTACTTTCGCTCGTAATAATAAGAGTATTATAATTAGAGATTTACAATAAACATATAAAATTAACTTAGAATTAGACTTCTTATTAGCTTAAAATTAAACTTTAACTTATAACAAGACTTATAGTTATCTTACATTTAGACTAGACACATATAATTAGCAAATAATTAGACTTATTATTAACTAATAAGACTTATACTTAAGACTTTTTATTAACATATTTTAATTTAGTCTAATAATTAATGTATAAATAACTTATGATTACACTAATAACTAAACATAATTATCCTAATAATTATACTTATAATCAACTCATAGTCATTCTTATAATTAAATAATAATTATACTTAAAATTAACTTATAATTATACTTGTTATTAACTTATAATAAGACTTATATACTTTAGACTTATGATTTACCTCTATTTAGATTTATAATTAATGTATAATAAATTAACTTATAATTACACTTGTGATTAAACTTATAATAAATTATTCTCATAATTAATAACATTACTACATATGGTTATTCTCAAATAAATCTATATTATTTTATGATTATGAGATTTTATTAAATTTATCTGAAGCTCGCCATATGTAAGAATTTTGTCTGTAATTTAAGCGTACCAGAGGAGTACAAAGAAGAGGGTTATTTAAGGGTTTTTCTAGGAATATTGATGGAAAGTAGTTCAGGATCCAGAGGCTGTTTTGTTAGGATCCAGAGGCTATTTTTGTTAGGATCCAGAGGCTATTTTTGTTAGGATCCAGAGGCTATTTTTGTTAGGATCCAGAGGCTATTTTTGCTAGGATCCAGAGGCTTTTTTTTTAGGATCCAGAGACTATTTTTGTTAGGATCCAGAGGCTTTTCTTTTAGGATCCAGAGGCTATTTTTGTTAGGATCCAGAGGCTATTTTTGTTAGGATCCAGAGGTTATTTTTGTTAGGATCTTGTTAGGATTTTGTTAGGATTTTGCATATTTGAGGATAACGGTTAGTATTAAAATCAAGTTTCATGTGATAACTAACACATGTACCCAAGAAACCTCTTTTGTATATTTTCAAGACATGATTTATGAATATTGTATACGGGATTCCATATTATTTGTGACGTTACGTTCTAAGTTACTTAGCACAAAGTACAGTATAGGATTTTTAGGGTCTTTGCCTTGGTGAAAGAGATAGAGCAACGCATCACAAAGTCATCAAACTTACAATTATCCTTGTAAATAACTTATATGCTTAGAATTATTACTAACCTCTATTTAGACTTATAATTCATGTATAATTAACTCATAATTACACTTGTGATTAAACTTATAATTATTCTCATAATTAATTAATAATTATACTTTAAATTAGCTTCTAATTATACTATTAATTAATTTATAATATATAGAACGGGTGGTGGCCCAGTGGGTAGCGTCGCGGTCTCTGAGTCCAGAGATCGCCGGTTCGAATCCCCACTTCGACACGACTTGATTCCTATTTTTCAAGCACAAGCCGCTTAGGCTTTATTGAAAATAGTATTTACAAATTGAAATATGTGCAAATATCAAAAGATTGCATAGATTTCTTTTTTTCATAAAAAAAAAAAAAAAAAAAAATAATAGAGCATATATTTATAAATAATATACTCTGTAGCTGCAAGATGACCTGGATTCTAGACTCTTTCTGCTATTAGTAGAATTGGTAGGTCATTAGTATCGCGTTTTTTAGTAAATTAGGTTAAATTTAATTTTAGTTGGGTGAAGCTGAAATTCCAACCGCCCATGCGCTTTGTAGCTGCAAGACAAATTGGGTTTCAGTACTTCGCTTATGTATAGATTTAATATTGTTTCTTAAATAATCGTTGTCTCAGATCCTTTATTTATAAATTGGGAATGGAGTTAATTAAGAATATTGAATGTACAGCGCCCTTGAGGTGATTCCTCACAAAAATGGCCCTTAATAAATTATCCAAAATAGTAATAATAATAAAGAGTATTACTCTCGTCGTATTTTGCTTGTCATCCGTAAAGGATCATTAAAAGCTCCTTTGGGAGGTTTGGTTTGCCACACAGCCGAAACCTTCACGGTTCATACAAAAGCCGGAATTTTGTAATATTATATTTTTGTATAAGAAAAATTAAAATTCTGAAGTTTCCATAAAATTTAAAATTGCATTTAATGAACCATCACCGTCCCTCATCATGCAGTTAATTATTCCCATATACAGTGATAGATATAACTACCATACACCAACAAAACCGACACCATTATGTTATAAATTGCGTTTCTAATACTACTAAATTATGACAACCTTACGGGTGAAGACAACAATATTACGGTTAAAATATGAAAAAATATATATATGTAAAAGAAAAACAGCAGAGTACTCGGCTCATAAAAATGTACTAAAAAACTATACTATCCC
>JAGVSP010006445.1:0-29315 GCA_022494985.1 Micrasema minimum
ATTACACAATAAATACACTGTACTGCCTAACTAGGTACAACCCGTTTTAAGGCAGTAGATATAAATATTATAAATTTGACATACAATTGTTTTCTTTTGTTTTACACCACACTATTTTATTTTCTATAAGTATGCTCCTATCATTTTTTTTGTATAGTGAGTCAAGTTGCATCTGTCCAATTTATTTTTGAATGCATTAACAGATGGTGGCGTAACTATTTCTTGAGGTGGCCAATTCCACATATCCACATCATCATCATCATACCTCAATTGCCTCCAAGCAAAGCGATCAGAAACTGCCGACGGATTGTCAACAGCGGATGTATCCACAAATATTTTATTATTGATGAAGTGTGTGGCAGGATTTAAATGGAACATTATTTACAGAGTGTCCCCTCAGTTGCGTATTCTGGTTCAAATAATGTATTGTACTATAGAAATGAATAAATCATGGGAGTTTTGGATACCTTTGTATGAAGCAGCCACTTGCAAGGAATGTGTGAGATAAATATCTCTTTCTCGGACGAATACCCGTTCCAGGGCTGGAAACTCTCCGGCCATCTCTGCCAACATTTCAGTAAGAAGGTCTTTTTGTTTACAACGCTCTACTTCTTCTTTACTACAAAAGTTACAAAAATATACAAAAATACTATTTATATAACCCAACCAATGACACATCATAATTCCCGTATTTACAGGAATGCATTTGCATTGATTTTTAAAAAAAATTCCCAAGCTCCTGCATATCTATAGAGATTTGATGCAAGCTCGCCATGAGAAAAATCTTGAGTTAGTCTACAAAGATTAGGACACTCAAAATGTCGTTCACAAGTACTTAATATCTTTAAAAAGAGGTGTAAAAAATTAATAAACATAATATCTTAATTTGTTATGTTTGATAAACTCACCTGATATCTTTAGTATTAAGGAGATGCCACACCAGCCTAAATGTTTGCCACCAAGTCAGGGCAGATAATGCTCTATGCATTGTTATCTGTATTGGCCTGTCCCCAAGATGAATAATGCAATGTGGCACTTTCTCTACCTAGAATTTTACAGTTCATAAATTGCAAATGTACCTATTGATAAAAATACACAAAGTTGTAATGGATAAACACTGGTAATTTTTACTATCTTACTTCTTTCAAAGCTTTTCGAAACTCTCCACCGGGCGCCATACCCAATTGTTTCGTGATGTGAGCGGACATGTTTAACAGTAGAATATATACTAGTCCATTAAAAAGACCATTTTGTTGCACGATTCCTCTGAAAGCGCATGAAATATACATGTAACAGAAGTTTTATATTTATTTTGATATATAAAAATATCTTTTAGTATGTTATTTGCTCTGATCACCTTATTTTTTGAAAATCTATATTCTTGGCTTGTTCTAAAACGGTTTTTTCATCCAATTGCAGAATATTTATCCGCTGTTTACACAACTCTACCAATACTATGTGTGGCTGAACGGACTGAATAATCTTTAAAAAAAAATTGCATAATTAATAATTTTTTTTGAAATTACTTGGTGTAATTTCATGATTTCATTATTTTAATCTATAAATAAAGAAAAGTGGAAGCGTACCAAGTATTTTTATTTAACTTTTATTAGTTAAATGTATTGAAATAATTTAATTATGAATGTTTGGAATAAACACAGTAAATTTTACCTTTGAGACATCATTTTGCGATTCTTCACTAAAATGAGCAGTTCCCACAACGTAAACCTTAGCTCCATTAGCATTCTTCAAGAGGGTGACAGTTGGAGGCAAATTATCATCAATGTTGGCCACCTTCATACTCAAGCCGGCACCTGACGGGGAAGGTTGACTTTCTGTAAATACAAAAATATTGTTAAGTACAAAAAAATTATTGAATTTACTCTGATAAATTTATATTCCAAATCTATGACTCGAGTCCATAGTCTTTTAATCCAGGGAAACGATAGGGCTTTTGCCAAGATCACTGGTTTGATGCAAAAATGACAAATCAGACAATTTTTCCAACTCAACCATCTGTATTAAAAATTGTTTTTAAACATTTTAACCTAACCTAACCTATCATAACCTTCTGAAATTCGTTTCAGACTTTTATTCAGATCTTTGCTATAGGTTAGGAAACTGCACGTAATAAATTATATTCTGAAGGTCTAACACCTTGCAGGGTACCCGCTTGCACAGTGCAATCTGTGGAACTTGTGGAAACATTCTAAATATATATTTAAATGCTAACCTGTATTTTTCAAATATTTTACAATGTCATTTTTCAGTGTGAAGTTATACAGGCGTAACAAGCACATATCAAATATACTGATGATGCATTTAATGTAACTCATTAAATCTTGATAATATAGAAGCACCGAAGTCCACGACAACATAAATTGAAGACTCATGTTGTTAATCATTATACAAATTAAAATTTTATACAAATATTACAAATTTTCCACTTATATAATATAATTAAAAATAGTTTGGTTCATGTCAAACTGCTTACACACCTGATAAAAAAAACTTGTCAAAAAGAATACTTTTGCATTGAAAATCATTGAAGCATTAAAAATTTTAATGTGTAGGTACCTAATCGATTTTCACTGCTATTCATTCTTTTTTATAAAAGACGAATGAAAAATCTTACTGAAAGTAAATAAAAAAAAATGCATTTCCCTTAGCACCTTTTTTAAGGGGTTCTAAGGAATGGAAATATTTTTAAAACACTCACTTTTAAGAAGAGAATCACCTTCGTCTTCTTCTGTAGAATCCAAATCACTTTGTTCCCCAGAGTTGAGAGAATCCTCTAAAATGGGAAAAACATAAAACTGTCTATCAAAATACACAATCTAATAATGTTGCAATAATACTTAAGTCAAATGTACTGAAAAATAGTAAAAATCAAATATGTGTAAGATAAAATTAATGACAAATTATCACCCACTATACCTTTATAAAATATCTAAGCAGAATATTTATTGTGTGTAAAACTATTTTTATATAATTGGAGGCTGATGTGAACCTTATAATAACAAGTTATACAAAAAACCAACTATATTTATTGAAGTTTTTCCTTTTCAGCTCCAACATTATTATATCAAGAACGAACTAACCAAATCAATACATATTTTTACACAACCTATTCTAAGTCTTCCTAACAAGGTGGTTAAAAACTGTTCCTAATGTATTTTAGTTTAATGATTAATTTATTAAGGCTGCTGTAAAACTAATTATTAATATTATTAATAATAATAATATTATCATCATAAGTCAAATATAACATGTTCATTTTAAGCTTTGAAAATATGTAATAGGTATATGCATACTACTTTAAAACTTTAAAAATATCAATTTTCTCATATTCCTTAAATCAGTTTTTTTTTTTAAAATCATATTATTTATTAAAATAGAATTTATAAATGAAAATATTTAACAGATAGTGAAAATAATAAAAGAACAGCTTGTACTTAGTACAGAACTTAGGAAACCTTAGAAGTGCATTTGATGTCGACGGTTAAATTTTAATATGAACCAATAACCTACAGTAAGCTGAAATAATACATAGTAGTATAAGTTATTCTTTATCAACAAATTAAAGTATGGACAAGCAAAAATAATTGGAATTAAATCAATTAAATGTTAACCCTTTTTAAACACTAATGTGATTTAAAAATTGTAAAAACATGAATATTCCTAAATATTGCTTTTCTATTGAAGTTGAAAAACAACAATTTTTAAATTATCTGAATTGGTGATTTTATCCCCGATTTTTCGACTAATTATTTATTTCCGTCGCTGCAAATTAATAGCTATGTATTGAAATACTTTTAAATGGTTCCCAATTCTATTACGGAAGAATACAAGAATTCTGAGGCTCGTATCTATTTATATTTTATATAGATATTCTCATTATTGTCGAGTTGAAGTAAATACATATCATTGATACACAAAGGTTAAAAAACATTTCTATCTAAATAATAATTAGTAAAAACTATCTGCGGACACAACATTCACAAAGCTTTGATTTTCTGTTTGGAGTTTTTGAGTCAGCGCTACATTTCAACATGTAAGTCATATCCATCATGAGACATTGAATGTGCAATATTGATTAACAAAGTATTTTGTTTAACAAGCTGTTTTCTGTCAAACTGTGTGCATTATCCAAAATCTGGGAAAGCCGTGTAATAAATCAGTGTGTAATACTACGTAATTCATTTATCAAATTAGCTTTGCACTTTTCTTTATCTGAGAATGAAATTTTCTCCGATTATTTTGCAATTTTATCTCGATAGCATTTCATAATTGAGACTTGGAAATAGGAAAAAAGATAATAATTACCAGTTATCACCATCATCAGGGAATCATCACTATCCTCCCTTTTGCGTTTTCCATGTGATTCATCGAGAGTTTCGTGGTCTCCGCCCTTCTCGCTACTGATGAAGTTCACGGAATCAGCACTGATATCAATCTTCACATCTCCATCTCCTTTCTTCAGTGGAGAACTCTTCTTCTTGCCGTGAATGTTCCCAAACAACGTCTCTTCTCTTCCTGATGGGCTCATCGATGAACCCCCATCACCATGCTGAGCTGCCAAATCTATGAGAAAAGATTTATCTGCAAATGCACTATGTATGAAAGTTGTGGTAGTAGAGTTTGTTTACAAGATCTAAAGTTCTACAGACTGTATATACTAGGTAATGAACTAATTCAGTTTAATATTTATGCATTTACATATTTTAGTTTGATAGCGAAATTATAATTTTTTAGCTATCTAGGTATTTTCAAAAGCCATCTAAAAGAATGTCAGAAAACACTCGAATGAAGTTGTGAATGTGGACTCGGAGGAGGGTACACTAGAATATCTTGTGCAGGGATCAACTATATCGCACCGTGAATTCTATACTGCACTAACTCAAAAAAGTCAACTCTTGGGAAATCGCAAAAATGTGATTTTATTTCAGTACTGTTTCATTGAAATTATATATTTTTTAAATGTAATATTTCGACATCGGAAAGAGCGGTCAGAAATAAATTGAGCGGTTGGCGTGAGGTAAAACGTGGAATTCTCAGTTAATTTTTGACCAATCAGGACTTCCAGTATAGTATCCATGGTGAGATATGTTAAATTTTTTAGTTTAATTTTTAGTTTGAATAGACAACTACTTTTATTATAAATCTTTTAGAGAAGTTTAAATTCTAAATTAAATAATTTTGTAGGTTCTAGAAACAATTCTAGAACAGATGCACAGTACTGCGTGTCTGAAACATGTCGTGTTAAAAAATAAACTCAGTCGACAAAAATCAAAGTGTTTTATTTATATAATACAATTCTAGAACTTATCTGAAGTCATGGCACACTCCTGGCATTAGGAATTTTCTTAAGGTGGGTAAACCTTAAACTTAAAAATGGTACCTTAAATTTAATGACCTTTACAGAACGGGGTCTAATAATTTAATGTTTTTAATGTGGCGTTCTACTTTTATTATTACCTATGTGATGTTCTACTACATATTTATATTAAATACAAATTACTTTTCGGATTTTTATTGGTGCCTTTCTAGTAGATGCGAAACAAACGTAGTAAAAACATTTTACAGTCCAATGCGTAAAATTCTTGAAATATATTTAAGATTACTAAATTTTAAAAAAACAAACGAATATTTCTTTTTATTTGCATGATGTGTTAAGTTCAGTTTTGTTATAATAGGTGTGTAAGAAGAAATTTGAATGTTCAAAAAGTATGCTGAAAACTTTTTATGACAGAAGAAAGTCTAACCTGAAGTAATATCTGTCAGATTTCCACTCATGTCAAATGATGAATCTTCGCCGGTCAAAGTGCTGTTTGCAGAAAACATGGATGTATCACTATCGGCCATATGGCTAGAAGAATTCGACATTGTAAAAAGAATAATAAATTGCAGGAAATAAAACCGAATTCCGTTCCATATGCAAAAGTTTTATCCATATACGCAGAAACCAGAAACCAGAAACAGAGATCATAGAACAGAGATATCGCAGAAAGAATAAAGAAACAAAAATAATCACAGATATTATAGTACAAGAAAATAATCCGTGGAAAAGGATATAAATAGGGATGCATACTGCATACGATATAAATATCGTTTTTTTTTAAATATCGCTATATCGCAAAAAAATACGGATATATCCATAAAATTATATTATATTTTAACTTTTTCAATATCGATGTTTTTTGATACCGATATGTTTCGATCTGATGTATTTTTATTTTAAAAAAATATCATAATCATCATATCATATCCGCTCCCTATGTGGAGCATATGGATTCCACAAACTGCCTCCAGGCCAAGCGATTGGCCGCTAGCTCCCGTGCATCCTCCCAAGTCAAGTCCTCGTCCCGCAGCTCTGACGCAAACTGCCGACGAATTGTCAACAGCGCACGGCCAGGACGCCGAGAACCTGATGCCTTGTAAAGTAGGCAAGCATGGTTAAGGCTTTTAGGAGGCAAAAAACATAGTATATGGCCTAGCCAGCCGAAACGTCTTCGCCGGATGACAGTTGAAACCAATGATTGCTGTGTCCGTTGCCTCACCTCTGTGTTCCTTACAAAGTCAAACCACCGCACACCAAATATTCTTCTAAGGCACCTATTATTATTCTCAAAACTCAGAAGTCTGCTATTTTGGGCCCTAGTTAGGTGCCATGATTCGCAGCCTATACATAAAAATATGTATGCCTATATGTATATTTATTCTGAAAAAATATTTTTTGCAAAAAAGTCATCAATCTTGGATTTTCATGCCAGGGAGCGAAATCGTATAGCATTGTTATTGTTTAAAAGATGTTTATGTACAGAAAAAGTTATATTTTTGGTTGTGGGTTTTCAATAAATAATTTATGGTTGTGGGCTTAACAAAAAATTATAAAAATAAAATAAAATTAATAAATATATTTTATACAAAAACCCATTTTTGCAAAGCAAAATTTGTGTAATATAAAAGGCTGGATTACTAAAAAAATATCATTTCGATACTCTCTTCAAATCGATGCTGATATTTAAAATATCGATATTTTTACGGCGATATTTACATCCCCATAAATAATTTCAAAGACAATTCTTTCATTCCAACCATAGACATTATAGAAAAATTCCTACATTTATGCGCACTTTATACGGGACAGAAAACTGTACAGTTTCTTGTTCAGAAAACTGTAGAGTCTGTCAAAAGACACGCTATATACATGGTGTAACAAAACTCGACGTACAAGCGGGAAACCAGTGAATCTGCATAATATTTGGAGTCTATTTTATAATTTTTTTATTTTTATTTGACCTATAGTTTTCGATATTTTTTTGCAAATCGTTATCAAATATCATGTATTTAGTCAAATTAATACTATCTATAAATAAAACAAAATAAAAAACTGCATTTTAAAGCGAATTTTTGCAATTTTATTTAATCTGCGGTAGGTACTAATGAAAGATTTTATAAGAAGAAAATTTTTTTTCAACCTCAGATTCAAAAGTTACGTTACACATTCGACTTCAAATATGATGTAGATTCACAAGTTTTCGGGTTGTACTAAGAGTTTTGTTACTCCATGTAGGTAGTAGGTATGTATGTGTCTTTGTTAAGCGCAATCATAAGTTATTTTCATATGTTTGCGCTGTGGAAATTGTATAATATAAATTAATATGTATGGCTAATAAATTTAAATATGTTAATTTGTTTTCTCTTTCTATCAATCCGTTTTTATAAGCTCCGTTTTTAAGTATTTTTTACTAGGAATCTTTTGAATTTTTTTTAATTTTTCACAAAAAAATTCAAATACTTATGTATTAATTATTACTATTCGCACAAAAAAATATGGAATTAAAAAATATGTATAGTGCACTTCCCTATTTCCGTGTGGGTATCCATTTTGAAATAAAAAGGCACAAATCCAATTATAATTAATAAGATTTGTAATGAATCAATGTGCAAATTAAATGAATGGTTCAGAATAAAACAAAACCAATTTTAGATTGATGCTTATAATAATTTATTAATGAATAAGATTACATAAAATTATTCTAGGTGTTAATTTATTGCGCAGTATATCGGCCACTGAAATGTATCGACCACATTGTCATCCTTAACAATAATTCAATGTTAAGAGAATAATATTTACGAATTATTTTATTTAGATTAAATGTGATTTTTGTTAGTTAAAAAGGAAAGTTGACGTGCAGCGCTTATTATAATTACAATTTAGAATAGATATAGGTAGTTACCTACTAACTTATTAATTAGGAGAAAAACGCTCTGTTCAGACACAAACCGAAATTTATTTCATTGACTTACATAACACTTAAAACGGGTAATTACAAATATTAGGTACTGATCACAGAATGTATTTATAAAAATATAAATATTATAAAATAACAGAAATGTTTTTATTAGCCTATTTATTTCTTTACTGTTATTGGATAGTTTTTTTTTCAGTTATAAGAAAAATATGCCATTACGCTTATGTTCGATCGATGTCTTCGGTCATATTCCACATTACACTTTTTTTTTAAATTTAACTACCACATACCTACATTTTGGTACGAATTCGAAGCTAAACCTACGGTTCGGGTACTTCTGATTTGGCTGCCAACTTGACCATGTTGGTAGATAGGTAGAATTTTAGAAACTTTTAGCTGAAAAAGTGCAATAGAAAGAAATAACTATACATTTTTAGCAAGCCTAGGTTCCGCTAGGTGCGGTTAAGGGAGGGTAATAGTAGTAGGTTTTTAAGCCGCCATTTATTTGGTAAGAATAGTGTATAGTATCTTACCTAGTTCACTCTAGGATAATAATTTTTTTTAAAAGGTAGATACATAAATATGAGCTAATAAAAAAATTCTTTGATTCTACAGTGACAAAAAATATCTAGATAATAATATCGCCGATGTAGGCTAACATGGGCCTCATTCATAAGGTATTAGGTACTAATGGTAGGTACCTACAAGTAATAATTACTATGCTCTTTAATTGAGAGCCTAAAATAGTTAAATGCTTTTCTATTTGAACAAAAAAATAGTTTCTTAACATTCATTTTACATACCTATATCTTTGATGTCTAGGTTTATGTCTAAAAAAATGATAACATATAATATTATAAAAATAAATTAAATAATTTTAATTAATACCTAATATACTCGTTTAATATTTAATTCGGAATATTTAACGGCACTTTTGGAAATAATAATATTTTGGAAAAGGGGTAAAAATACTTGAAAACATAATATAAAGAGGAGTTGAAAATTGAAGAACTATTTTTATTAATTTGGGTAATGAAAAAAAAAATTATTACATCAGTCGCTACTAACTTTTCGCTGGGAAAATTTCTGAGAATAAGAATCGTTATTACAAAAAAGTGTGTTATGACTATCCGCATCATTATTCTCCTGGACTCTCAGGAAGTAAGTAAAGAAATCCAATAATTAAGGTTTTTCCATGTTTCACGTACATCCGCTTTTTCGCTCACTTCAAAAAAGGGAAATAAAATATTTTGATGATCGTGATAATTAATTAGGTATAACAATAATACATTATTGTTTATTTCTAACTTCTAAGAGTGCGTCTCTCACGTCTCTATCTATACAAAATACTTAATTACCTAAGCAATACTAAATTTACAATTGTTTAGATTTTAACTAATATTATTTTAATTATGTAGTAGGTAAGAGTATTTATTCGGATTAAAAGTTAAATAAATAACACCAATTATAATGAAAACAATCGATTCTATTAGAGTAGGTAGGTACCTACTAATATTATTTGGTATGTGTACATATCGTACTTCCAGAATATCGGTGGCACAATTTGAAATTCTTATCTTTTGGCGAGCAGTTCAAGAATATTTCATAGGTGTTTGTACCAGATCTATTTATAGGTAATACTTAGGTAATTTGATAAATAATATTGTATTCTTGAGTCGAATACTTTTGACACGGTAGCTACACTACAATTTAGAAAAAAATAACAAGAAAGTTTTCAATTTATTAAAAAATATTATTTTTTAAGGTCTTAAAAGCAAGACATTTAATGTCATTGTCATGGTGAAACATGCATTTACTATTATAGATATAGATCACGTGCGATATGTATTTTGCATTTTAAATTCGTAGCTAGCTATAGCTAATACACCTAATAATTATACCTACAATATAAAGAGACAATATTGTAAGGTTTTACAGCAATAAAAACATATTCGGTTTTTTAAATCCAGTTTTCTGTTTTGCAAATGGTGACAATTTGATAAAATTGAGTGCAATTTTTCAGCTACAAGTAATTGAACATAAATATGGTATTTGAAGATTATTTTTATTACAAGATACTAAAGTTTAGCTGGCTTAATAATTACCTATTCGAAATATGACCGTAGGAATGCTTAGAATGAAGTTTAGTTGCGAACAGTACTTTACATAATACAATAATATATTGATAAATATATTATGATTCACTTATAGACCTAACTAATATAGGTACCTAGTACCTACCTACTATCATTAATGACATTTTGCAGATTTAATATTTACACTACAAAAAACTGCTGAATTCAAACCTAACCGTTAAATCTACTTTTTATGAAATTTTGTATATGTAATTGGTACTCTATAAAAAATACATAGTTTATTTGATTGTCTAGATCTATGTTATCTTTGTTATCTAGGTGTAAATACTATACACATTAAATAATAATTAAGTTATAATATATATATATACATATATAACATGTTTTTGAACCAAGTAATTTTTAATAATTCATGTCGATGATGAATCCCATCGACGAAAACGTGAGTGTGTGTTTTAAAAAAAAAAAATCTGAATATAAATTTAAAATGCTACAACAATTAATAATTTTTAATTACAATGAAATATTCAAAAGTAATGAGTAGAGATAAGATACATCATAATTAAGACAATGGCCACCATATTACGATAACATCTATAATATATCTTTGTAAGTGGGAAATTTACAATTATTATTATAAATTGTCCGTGTACGTTCTGCAAGTACATTTTAATAATATACTCGTATCATGCATTTCTTAATTTCAAACATAACATGATAAATTAAAATACCTATGCACATTCATAATTTCCTATAACATATAATATAATATTATGGTTAAGTATGTACAAACGTTTATGCATTAGTGTGTCCTATTATTATTAATTTAAGGTAGTAATTTTCCTTTTTCTACTGTTAAAATAACGGGTTTGGTGGTGTCTACTTTGGAGGATTTATTTGTAGTCAGTGATTGTGTTCTCCCACAGAAATAGTCCTCAATTTCTTGAAGAGTTTTACCCTTCGTCTCTGGTAAGCAGTAGTAGAAGAATATTGTACCTTGAAATAAATTTTAAAAATGAATAAATAAACATAAAAAAACACAAAAATAACGCTTTAGTTCATTTGCTTTGTTTCTATTATGTATTTATTTATTTTGCTTGAAACGTTTATTTTCTTTATTATAAGTATGCCAAAAGAAAACAGAAATTGGGGTTGCTTTAAACTTAAACAACTAAAATATGTACGTCAGAAAAACAGAAAACAATTTGTGATAGAAAATGAATTGAAGGGATTCTAATTCGAAGTAAGCGACTAAACACAAGACCATTGTGGTAGGTTGACGAGTTTATTTGAAGTAAGTGACTAATCACAAGATTATTATGGTAGACTAAACGAGTATCTATGCCTCTCAACTTTTATGTGAGTTTAAAAATTGTTTTCATGATCAACTGAGATTTAATAATGAGATGCTACATAATATAGCCGAAGAATGTAGATGATATAGATAATGTAGAAGATGATTAAGTAAATGGGTAGGTACCTAATAATGAGATACACCCGTATATCCAGAATGTTCCATGTCTATAGAGAGCATGAGATAAGAATGGGTATGTTTTCACCACGATGAAAACAAACATGTGTGCAGAACATGTCGTCATTCCTCCTACTATCCCCCGAACCTGCAAAATAAGTACAGTAGGTATATTATAAATAAAATAAGTATTAATTATCGTAAACGTAAACGCAAGTGAACCCTCATTTTTGGTAATATGCTAAATATAAAACACTGTTTGTAAAAATGCAATACCTGAGTAGGATAAACTTCTCCGATCATGACCCAAGGTACGACCAGGAACACCCATGGTGCAGGCCACCGTGTACAGGAAGATGCAGGCCACGGGGATCCACGTCTGCTGCAGCGGGAGGTTGTTGGCCAGCCAGTACTCTCGGTAGTACAGATATGTTCCTAGGCCGATCATTGTCACTCCACATCCAATTCCTGAAATAATAATAATTGTAAATAAAATTTATTGTGAGTTCCGATGCAGTCCCCTACGCACTGTGATCCATCAGGTGCAAATAAGTGAAAAGAAGGAAGGAGAATATATCGAGTGATCGAAGTATTATTATTTTTTTAATATTAATTATTTTACTTATTCCTAAAAAAAATATGTTTATACACCCGTTTCCCACGATGAGACCGCGAAACTCCAGAGGGTGATTATTCATGATAGGTGAGAAAAAAATCTTAATAAAGTTTTTCAAAAAAAATTCTAATTTCTTAAAAAAATGATTAAAATATGAATAAAAATTCACGCGTGATACCGTCCATTTTTGAACTGGCTAACACCACGTGACCTGCACCAATTTCATATATGAAATTCGAATTTTGAATGTCCGCACAAGGCAAGACGTTCGGTTCCTCCCCGCCCACCGCCACCCCGCCACCGCTAGCATTTCAAACAGAAGCCAGTATTACATAGTCGCTTTTTATTAATACTTTTTTAAAATTAATTATTAAAAATGCCCGGATCAAAAAACTTAATAATTTTTTTTTTCTCAGAATACCATGAACAATCACCCTCCGGAGTTTCGCGGTCTCATCGTGGGACACGGTGTATATCTTACGCATATTATATTATCTAATATGTTAATGATTATCTTTATTTTTATTTTTCATGTTTTAAATTTTTAAATGTTGCTTAAAAGAGTGTAAAGAAATTCACAATCGACATACTCTGTATACCCACGAATAGGTTATGCCTTTGTGGGATTTTTGTTTATGTTTTTAAATATAAAAATGTGTATTTATTATTTTTTTTTTTTTAACAATTTTTTTTTCATAAAAAAAATAAATAATAAAAAACACTGAGCTTCACAAAATTCCTGTGTATGCCTGCAAAGTCATTTACAATTTTCTCAAAAAGGTTCTTCATTCCCACTGTATTATTATCGTAAATAAATAATGAAAAGTGTTCTTTGTGTAAGAAAAAATAAAATAGGTACCTGAAATAAAAGTAAGAGGCCTCCTTCCGCATTTTCTAAGAGCTATGCATGCTATAATTGTAAAGACTAGCCTCACAATTCCTAATATTATGGTAGCCAGATATTTGTTCATTTGTGTTCCTGATTCCTGAAAAATTGCATAAAAATTTCAACATTTACCACGAAAGACATAAATGACCGTATAGGTTTTATAAAACATGATTTTTTATATCTTTGATAATCAGTTATTTTAAAATTTATTTAACAAGATTTGATGATACACCCTATTAGACTCAAGCAATCACATCTACTTGTACAATTATTACCGATTCAAAAGTCAAACAACGGATTTTCGAAATTAAATTTGAAGGTCTAAAATAGTAATAGTGCGTAAGGAAAAAATATAATAGCATTTGAAAATGTTGTTAAACCTACCTGGAAAATTTCAACAGCATAAAAAGTGATGGTGTTTACGCCACTGAACTGGTACATCATGAAGTAGAGGAAGAGAATACCAAATGGTTTCAGAGCTGATGGACTTAGTAAGGCTTTGACAATTTCTCGCAATCCAGTTAGTCTGAAAATAATATTTCATTAGCCTCAACTAAAATCCTCTTTTTCATACAAACAACCTATTGTTCCACTATAGATCCAATATTAATACAACGATAAACGTAATAATAATGTTCATACCATAAAATAATAATTATTGGAAAGTTAATCGGTAACAATCTATCATTTTTTTAAAACGAGTGTCTATATAAATACAGTGCTAAAAATGTTTACACATTTGATGAAACAATCTGTTTCTACAATCATGTAATTATAATAACGCGATTGTTAAAATAAATAGCATTGACAATAAAATGCGACATATTATGTAATTTATTGACTTTCACCCATACCCTCTTACATTCCCACACATTCTTTTTTAGTCGTAATTAAAAATAAATTGTGTACCTAAGTAATAATGATAGATGCAAAATATAAAACGCCTTAATTTCCGGCGAGATCATATAATAAATGTAAGAGTATTTTTTCAAGGCTGAGTGTTCTGTTATGATGTTATAACCCTTGTGTCTTTAGACCACCTAGAAGTCCACGAGTGAGGTTGAAAAACATGTTACTATTGTAAATAATAACTACTAAAAAAGGGGTAGAATTACTAATATCCCCTATCACTGTAAATTTGGGTCAGCTCCTTGAGCAGGTTGGGGTGAAATGTGTTTATGACAATCTTAGATCCGAGACAGTGATAGGGGCAATGAAAGCATTTGGTCGCGTATTTAACCTTCTTTTCTTCCGCTTTTTCCAGTTAAAACTGAATCTATTAAATTTCGCGGATTAGCTTTAAAAAATCGGTAGAGTTTTGCTGGACTGAAAAAAGACTCAATAGTCTTTAAAACAGTCTAGGGAAAGGGTGGGGCTTTCATTGTATTGTAAACATTGATTTTTGTTATAATGCTAAAAAAAAACAGACACATCTTTTTTTTTATAACCTCAAGAGGTCGAGGCCCAAGGCCCAAATATAGAGGACTACTCCACAAAACACTAGAACATCCAGGCTTGAGAAAGATATCTTATAAACTCACCGGAATCGAAACCGGAACTTCCGTGACGTGAATCCAGCGTCTTTGCCATTACATCACATGGGTCGCATGACTCGCATGGAGAAACACTCACATGACTCGCATGTAGAAACATCATACCATCCGCGCCTGCAAAATCCGCTAAATCTTTTTTTGCGAATATTGTATTGTAATAATACTCAATTCGACACAAAGTTCTATTTTTTTGTTTATTTGTTTTGTAACAAATGAAAGGCATTTTTGAATAAACCGTTTTTTCCTTTTTCTGAAAAATTGTATTTATTTACATAACGGAATTTGCAGGCTCAACGGCGATATTATTTTTAGTATAATATCTAATATTTAGGCAGGCGTGATGTGCAATTTGCATATTAACAGGCGTTACTACGGTAAAGAACTTTAAAAACCCTAATTTTGATTTGTCTAGGACGATTCTGGATAATCTTATCATGTAATTGGCGCTAGTTGCAACCCGCAAAATATTATCACCGGGTGTCCAAGGTTACCTTTGCACGTTGTTGGTCTGCTTAAACAGCAGCATCTGGTCCAGCTCCCTGTTGACGTTGAAGGAGGACCCTCGCAGCTTGGCCAGGCTGAGGCGCGCCTTCTCCTCCTCGTCCCTGGACACCAGGTAGTTGGGGGTCTCCGGCATGGCAGTCATGAGCACCAGCGACAGGGCGGGGACCACGGCGCTGATGCTGGACAGGACTTGCCAGGACAGGAAACTGCCCATCACGTACTGCAGAAAAATAAAATTGTTGTTACAATCAGAGACATGTTAAGTTAACACTTCTAGACGAAGCTATTTCAAAGAGAACTTACTGTCAAATTTTTATGTTCAAGCGCCAAGCGTCAAGTTTTATCAGTAGATACATAGGTAGGTACTTTTAAATTAGTCGAAAATTTGTTATTAAGTAATTTAGGAAGTTACGCAAATTATTAGATTTTCATACAAAAGTATGTTTATTTACATTAAAATATATATACCTACTGAAATCTTTATAACCCCGAATGTTTTTGACATTATGTTGTTTTTTATCCATCTATGACGTCAAAGCGTTTTTAAGATTAATAAATCTAAATTTTCATATGTTGTATAGTGTATAGGTACTACATACTATGTTATTAAGATAATATGAACAAAATGCTATTCATCTCATGCAAAAATTATCAACTTAGCCATGATAAACTAAACCGTGACGCCGATCATCCCGGGCCATGACCAACCAGCTGTACACTACTTTGTCAGACAAAACAGACCCTTGATAGTTACCTACCTGTATTAGGACCCCTAGAGATATGCCCACCGAGGCCAGGGCTCCCAGCATCCCGCGGAGGTGGGGCTGGGTCACCTCGCACGTGTACACGCGGGCGGGGGCGCCAACCATCCCGGAGCCTAGTCCAACCAGCAAACGTCCTGCGGAACAATATGACGTAACACAATAATAAGATTTTGAATCTCGCGAAAATTCCTGCGCACATCTCAAAAGCCTTAACTTTAATTGAAAAAAAACCGGAAAAATGTGTGATATTCTAAACTTAATAGTTTTTAATATTATGTTAATAAAATTTGTATAAAACCACTCACCGACTTTTCTGTCTACCGGTTTCGAGATGATGTAACCGTCTCTTCGTCAGGACAACAACACTACACCAACATGCCTTGGTGGTGGCGTAGTGAAGCATGTGTCTAATTAGTATATCTACTATGGTGAAGGTGTGTAGTGGTATTTGCATGTTTGTGTGTAGTGTTGTTGTCCTGACGAAGAGACGGGTTACGTCTCGAAGCCGGTAGGCACAGAAAAGTCGGTGAGTGGTTTCATACAAATTTTATTAACATAATATTAAAATGTTGGACCACAAAGTTGCTTTTGAATATTATTAATAGTATTAATAGTTTTTATTATTTTTACTTTATTCATCTACTGAAGAAGCGTTAGTAGTCATAATTGCGATAAGCATTTCGTTGAAATCTTGAGATATATATCCGATCGTTTAGCTCAGTGGATAAAAAAAAGCTGACCGGTGATCAGAAGGACCCAGGTTCAAATCCTGCAGCGAGCGGTTATTTATTTTTCAAGCGATTTGATGAATGCACATAGAAATTGTGTTTTTTTTTCTATCTTTCTCTTGATTTGTTAATAGTTTTTGGTCAGGCAATACAAAAGAAATAAAATCGTTACCTATATATATCATTTCGATATTCTGAGCGCTGGCGATGAGAATCCAGCCTATGATGAGAGGAATTTCAGTAAATATGAGGGTCAGCTTTCTGCCTATGCAGTCCATTAAGTATCCTCCGAGAATACATCCTAGGGGAGTGCTGGCTGAACTCAAACTGGCTGCAAATAAAACAAAAAATTAAAAATTAACTTTGAGAAATTTTATTTTGAAACAATATGTATGATAAAGGTATGAAATTAGTCGTATCCAATTCTCTATGCTGTCGGTAATGGACACTATAATAACATGAAAAACTATTTGACTACAATACAAAATAGTTTAACACAAAGTCCCTTCCCATGCACAAGTGCCTGTCTATTTTTTGGGCGAAGAGTAAAATTTAAAACCAAGACCTTTCGTATCATAATGACTGTTTTTACATACTTGACAATGTAATTATATTATTTTAAATAAACACTTTTTTCAGATATTATTGATATCCCAATAGAGACAGAGAAACTCAGGAAACGAATGTGGATTATCTAGGCGTTTACAGGGCTTATGACCGGTCATTGGCTGGGTTAAGTGGCCACTTGATGTATTACAACATTCCCCATTCCGCCCATCATCTGATAAACATATATGACAAATTTTTGAAACTTGTATATATTGAACTCGCGTTCGTAATATCACATTACAAGTGAATTTCTCACTGGTGACCTCTGTTGAGACGATTGTTAAGCATTTTTGGCAATCAATCTTTATTGGTGTATGTAATGCTCATCCGAACTTAATTACTTACTAGAAGACGCCTGAAGATGTCTCTCCAATTTTTTATTTGCTTTATATTTTAACCAGTAAATCTTTTTAACAACATTTTTAATGTGTACAAATACTTAGATAAAATATTAGCCCAGCATGGTTATAATCCAGTAATTTGTCTACAAGTATTTGTACACATTTCCATTGTGTTTAAAACACTTTTTTATTTATGTTTTGCCCACTGAGTTGGTTTCGTACTTAAATTTGTAATCAGTGCCAGTAAAAATACCAAAAAAATATTACGAAGAATGATGTAGATATGCTACATAAAAAAAATATAGGGAAAGCCCTAATTATAAGCCCCAGTTATAATATAAGCCCAAAACAACAAGGCATTACCTAAGTTAGTTATTATTAATTATTTTCATAAGAATATGTACCCCCACTTTGATATTTATTTACACAATTTTAAAATGTAAATGAACTCATATGTACCTATGTACATGTGTACATTATCAGCATTACTATAAATAGATATCTAGATATTTTATCATATAACTGCTATTATAGAGTATTATGCAATATTTATTTAATTATTCGTGTAATTACATTATACACTACAAAACATTATGCGATATAAACTTTTTTAATATTCATAATATTAATATTAATTACGATTTCATTTTAATTTAAGGTGTTCTGGAGTTTTTATTCGTAATAAGAAAATCTCTGTCGCCATCTTAGACAACCTTATTAAATACTATGTAATGATTTTTTATTTTATTTTTTTATAAATCATTATGCATTCAAGAGATATCCTGAAATATTTCAGAAAAAAACCCTACGGCAGTTAGGTTGACTTAGTTGCATCATCGCCATCTTAGAATATGTAAAAAATTAAGAGATCGGTTCTATCTATCATCACCTATCTAAAAATAGTCCCTAAAAATATTTCTTAAAAAAGTTTATTACAAATATAAATATTTTATTGATAGTGTAAAGTGTAAGGTTGGGTTAACAACATTAATTAACTGGCAGCGGAATTTTCCTATTGAGTGTTTATTGCCTTATTAATAAGTCATTGATCCGTATGTATAAAATAATTATACCTACTTGTACAGCTCACTACTCGTATTATACGAGTGGTGAAATCAGTAGGAGATATCAATATTTTAAGGTATTTATCAGTTGTATTATTCCGAAAAATTATACGCCAAACCATTATTTATATAACTCCTATAATAACCTTTAGTATTTAAAATAATTATATTTCACTTTTGGAAAGCATAGTAAATATTATTTTAGTATCATGTGATAAAAATACTATAATTGAAACTAAATAAATAAATTTATAGAATGATACCATTTGTGCTGAAACATAAAATAGATATTAAGTACTTATCATTATTTAAATGTGCAATTCAAATACTGATAAGTAAAGCGAAACAGAGCCTCATTATATTTTTCAGCCGTTAAAACTTCGAAAATATTAAAATATAGTACCTACTTAATGGGTATGTAAATGCAATGGTTGTATTATTTCATCAACGATAAAAATCAAACGTCCATCGCTAACCAAATTATATGTCCAAAATTATTATTTGATTAAATCATGCTAATAACGAGTGGAGGCTGTTAAATAATAAAAAAAACACATGATTGAATAATACACGTTTAAATTAGGTATATTATTAATAGATAGCTAAGAGAAAATCTTTTGTACCTAAAATATACCAACTGATTGTCGTATACCTAATTCTAAAGAAAAAATATTTTATTTACAAATTGCCCTTTTAATGTTTGCACATAATGAGTAATAGCTATGTAAGTACCTGGTCAGTTTTACTTAAAAACTCAGAAAAAAACTAACGGACGTCTACCCAGCGCCCAGAACTTTCTTTTATTAACTTCTTGTGATTATATAGCGCAATATGTGGTGAATAAAAACCCGTTTTACATTAAAATGATTGTATTTTTTCAGTTTTGTAACATATTTTCCATTTTACTCCTTTAAAATCCTAGATCGGACTTCGACTTTTTTTTTTTTTTATTCAACCTGTAGCTCTCACGCGAGTTTTTATAATGTAGTGCCAGACTGTGGTTAAGATTTTAAGTGTCGTCTGTGTATTATTATATAATTTTATAAATTATGAATAAAAAATAATCATGTAGACGTGTGGACGAACCTCCAAAAAAAGGAGATCTATTATTTTAAAGAGAACAATAAAATTTTAATTATTTCCGATAAACATTATGCCAAGTATATTTTTTTTATTATCAGTACCATAATCAAAATTAAATATCAGTTGTCAACCATTTTGCATAAGATTTGCCGATAGTAATGAGCCCAACAACAATAGAAAATCATTGCTAATTACAGGTGTTTTTGTTTTGTTTTAGCGCAACTATTAACTATTTCATTGTTATGCAAAGAGGTGATGTAATGTGATTAGAAATGATAATTGAGAGTTGGTTAGGTTAATGAAATTTTGTATGGTTTTTTCGATATTCTCATCTTATGGGAAACCTTTGAGTGTTTCATTAAATGACATATAATATACCTACGATACACTTTATTTGCGATAAAATCGTATTGCGATTAAATCCTCAACCGTCTTCTATTCATAATGCATAAGATCGAAAAACCATATATTTTTATGGTAGTTTATTTAACCTTTAAAATTGACCAAAAAATATTTTTTGAACTCGAAGAGACAAGCGCACGATTTAATTGCGCTATAAATTAGCAATAAAAATATCAATTCGCTTATATATTCTGATAATCGTATACTTTTTTAATGTAATTTTGAATGACTTATTATGAGTTTATTTTGTTTAAAAAATTAGGATTTACAAAAATATCATAGTTTCATATTCGATAGGGATATCGATGCCACAAACTACCTCCAATCCAAGATATCTGCTGCCAGTTTAAGTGCATCTTCCCGTCATGTCCACGACCCGTGGTTTAAAAAATTGTGTGTAATAATCTGGGAATCAAACCCAGAACCCTCGTCAGGAAGCCAGTATCTTGACCTCTGGATCACGAGAGCTAAAAATGTCTTTCTAATGCCACCTTGTTGTCTACGTCTACGTCTATATTCAACATTGCGGCGTCTTTGGAATCTTAAAACAAATATTTTCTTAAGTGTGATCTACACTATTCATAAAATAAATAAAAATATAAATAATATTCTCGTATAAAGTAGAAACTACAAGTTTCAAATGACGATTAATTTATCATTGTTCGAGTTAGACCTAAATATCGCAAGTTAGCTATAAAATAGTGACATAAATTGGGAAATGCAAAAAAATATATGTAGATTTTATAATTTTTACAATATTATATTTATCTTCAATTCAAGCAAAAATTTAGGTACAATTTTTATCATCCCTGTTTAAAACGCTTGTTACAAGTTGACATTTATCCCAAATTTAGTACAAAAGAC
Organism: Micrasema minimum; assembly: GCA_022494985.1. Classification (NCBI taxonomy): domain Eukaryota; kingdom Metazoa; phylum Arthropoda; class Insecta; order Trichoptera; family Brachycentridae; genus Micrasema; species Micrasema minimum. The sequence continues at coordinate 21,243 of JAGVSP010006445.1, forward strand.
TCTTTTTGTTTATTTAAAATCTAATTTAATATAATGACATGTGGATAAAATATTCAAACGGCAATGCTATCTCAAATTTTTCGAGTTGTGTCTCTATTATTCTGGTGGTACTGTACACATATTATGTATATTATTAACTAATTATTATTTTTCCTGTTGTTTTTCTACCTAAAATTTACATTTTTTACAGTTTCCACATTAAGCGGTGCGATATTTAAAGGTAGGTACTGAAAACACTACTGAGCTCGGTTTTCAGAATCTTTCAGATCCTTTCAGGGCTACTTTGTGAAGTTACTTTTTTAACCTTTAAGACGTTGAAAGTTGGTTTCACTTTAGAGGCTTACTAAATTATACGTAATTTTAAATATGCTTGTAGCTATAATTAATTAATTACATATATTTTGGGAAACGGTATCTTACAAGTTTTGGTTTTAAATCTGTTTAAACTGTTCTTGCAAAATATTAAATCTTAAGGGCAACCATTCTTATTACCTCTTTTTTTAAATATAAAACTGAACCTACCTTTAGAAATCATTTGATTTAGAATGCACTTGGCAAATGAAGTAGCGACATTGGTATTAATGTGACGACATGTGACGTTGTGATAATAATAGTAACACAGAGAGTGAAGAGATAAGACACTGAATTATTTATTGTCTTAGGCTGAACTGAACAGATAGATCATAAAATTTTAAAGTAAAAATGAATATATGTTTACTAGAAAGCATTTCTGTATCAGGTAGGTAGGTACATTTTAAAGAGCCTAAGGGCTAATACATAATGATTATTATTATTGATATTTGATGATTAGAAAGCTTTAAATAAAGTATTGTTTTGCTAAAAAAAAATTAATCACTTGATTCAGAAAAATAATGTACACCAGAATAATGAAAAGTTAAACAAATTGATAATAAGTGACAAAAAAATCGCTTCCACACGTCCACATGCTATAAACTATCCTCGTTTTCAGTAAAAGGAATATTGAGTTTTCAGCAGAATCTATACTGACAAACTTTTCATTACGTAAAAAAAACGTCATAAGTGGTTTTATACATATCTACTGTGAAATATAACCAAAGTTAAAAACGAAAATAAGTATGTATTTGTTAAAAATTTTGTAATGCCTATGTACATTGATATAAATCGTAGGTTTTACCGAAGTACGAGTATTTTCAAAATATAATAGAAGAATGCAAAATAATGACTATATCATTGTACAAACATTTGTGATGTATATTTTCACGGTACTGTTTTGTTTGAGAACATAATATTATGATATTCATCTCATGACATTATTCCGTACGATCACTCTTCATGCATTTTACTCGGATATTTCTGGCACTGATTCGATCATCTAAGTAAAAACATGAACATGACAACACGATAATAGGAATACTAAGTGTTATGTGTCACGCATCCAGCACGTGGAACACAAAGCGGTAGTTAGTACACTGCCGCGACAAATAGAAATAATTTAATTGTAACGAAGATCATTATTTCGTATTGTGAAATGAGACAATCGAGAAGACGGAAGCCAAAGATCTGCGTTCCAAGTTCCAAGCAAGGTTATCTACTGAGAAAAATCGCATCATTGATTGGCTTAAGATTCGTGTCATGGAAATTTAAAAATCAATCAATTATTTCTAATTAAAACTTGGGCAATATAAAGAAATTTGTAACCTAGTATTTATTTATAAGAAAAAGAGTATACTATATCATCTATGATTTATTTAATTGAATCGTATGTTTTATTTGTAAGTCGTTTCATGTGCTTTATGATGGCATTCATTTTATATCCGCTCCTTATAAGGATTCCATAAACTGACTCCTACCTAACCTAATCTAACCTAACCTAGCCGATTGGCTGTCAACTTCCGTAGTAAATTGAAGATTGTAAAAGAAGATTGTAAAAAAAATATATTCAAAAATATTTATTTACTTTAGTGCTCTGATAATGGTTTGGTGATATCTTTCTACAATATTTATACAGGGTGACCAGTCACTATAGGTACAGTGGCCAGTCAAATTGATTGTACCTATAGTAACTGGCTACCCTTACATAATAATAAGATGATTTCAGATATTTTCTTTCTTCTACAGATCATTTTTTTGTAATATATATATGTTGCTAAACGTGGTGCCTCGAATGGAAGGTTTTCGTTCAATTTCCCACAGCACACAGAAACTCTCTTGATTGATGAGTAAGACCACAAAGCCAACATCCCTTGCACAACTATGATATCCCGAGGGAAGGGTGAAATTCGAAATCAGAGCCCCCAAGAACCCTTAAAACGATATCCAACATTATTTTATGAAAAAAAGGGACGACCGCCATCTTGGAATAAAAAATAAACGCTAGACGAATTTAAATATAAAAATGACAAATGTAAAAACAAATGTCTGTGCTCCTATTTGGATAGTTCAGATAATAAGTAAATACATCTGGATTGTAAATACGCTTTGTTTATTCAGATACATTTGGATTTAGTACTTGAGCTGTTTTCAGGAGTTAACTGTAGTAGGTAGGTAATACCTATGGTTATTAACTATCATGTCCTTACTCACCAACCCAACTGGCCTGGAACTCGTCTATCTTGATGCTGGAGTCAGGAGCCTCCAGCTGCGGGACCACCACGGCGGAGAAGCCGAACACCAGCCCGTGTTGATGGTGCCGAGGTTGGCCACGATGGCAGCCAGCACCTGGCGCAGAGACTTGCCCCGAGCCTCCTTCACCGGGCGGCTGGCTGGTCCCGTCACTGTTATTTGAGGAATGTCCATAAGGGACTTGGATTCATTTCTGTAACAATGAAATAACAATTTTAGGTACTATTAAGTGCCAAGAGATTACTCAAATATACCCCATCCCTCAACTCAATGGTATTGTGTCTTTTGTAAGGATAGGATGGTCTTTGGATAGGTATTGTGATAAGATACGGCAGGGGACGTATGAAATAGTGCCAGATAGGATGATAGGATGATAGTGTGAGATGCACACATGCGTTCGTCCCCTCCCCTCTTTTCCCCTTATCGCCCCTCCACTGAGACCCTGACTGCGGATGCACGGGTGAATGTCTGGGATGGGGGGCCTGGCGAGCCGGGATACCGGTCTACACACGGGTGGTAGTAATTACTAACAAATAATGATCGGGGTAGAAACTAACATACCCTACCACTGTTAATTTGGGCCGACTCTGATTGGTTTGGTGATGGAAACAATGAAAATTATAATACATAAGCCGAGACATTACGTAAATTCATCCGTATTTTTATCACACAAACAATCTTAAAATCGCGGTTTAGCTTGTTGAAAAAATCGGTAGAGTTGACTGGACTGAAAAAAGACTCAATAGTCTTTAAAGCAGTCTAGGGAAATGGTGGGGCTTTCATTGTAGTGCCAAGAGATTATTTAATTTAATGTAGTTAGTTTTTATTAATTTATGATTAGTTTAGTTTTGATATTAATATTTCATGATTGATGAATAATACCTTTGACTGGCCGGCACTGAAGCCTGATCATCTTAAGAGTAAGTTCAACAAGTGAAACTGATCATCTAAAGAGTAAGTTCATGTAATAAAATGACCACAGTACACCTAACTACCTACGTTGTTTTTTCCCGGCCTAGTATCCGCCCAAACGACTTCACCCACATCTTAAAAACCATGGTAAAAAAACCTTTTTCACCCTACTTGAAACGACTTCACCCACATCTTAAAAACCAAGAAAAATAGTAAAACCTCCGGCTAAACTTAATGTTTTGTGGTTTTCTGTTTATTATTAATATTTATGTGGTTTTCTCACTATAGCTATAGGAAGCTAGTATGATTTTTTTTTCTTATTAATGTGGCGTGTGAAACTAATTCGAAGTGAACTAATTCTAAGAAACCTTCAAAGTGTTTCATTACTTCTCCTTAGTAAGTTGTACATTATACCCTTGAAGTGCCCTTTGCAGTGAGGGATGCAGGGTCCTTATATGTCTTCCCTAGATCATACTAAATAATATGTTCCTACGCAAAAATATTTTGAAAACAATAAGAACAAAATTCTATTTGTACTCGGGTATATATAATAGAATATTATGCATTTCTTAATCCTATTTCAAATGAAAGAGAATATTATAAAGTGACTATTGATTAATTTAATACCATGCATATTGGCAATGTAATAGGGTTCTTTCCGATAGCACGAATATTCTTAAAAACGTTATAAATATTTAAAGTATATTTTTACAATTCCAACGATATAAAACACAATGATCAAAAATGTTGTTTTCATTTATAAATTTATGTTTTAAAAACACGAAAATACGAATGATTTTTAACGCCCGTTATTGGTTAATGACGTCATACCCGTCTACCATGAAAGGCGTGAAATTCATTACGAAGTGAGCGCCTATATTGCTGTGACGTCACACCGCATGCGCGCCAAATGAAGGAAAAAGCGCTATTTCAAACCGCGCGCTAAAAAAATTCATATGACATCGTAAAAAATTTAAAAAAATTCCCTTTTATATTGTAATTTTTCAAATCAATTTTTTGAAATTAAAAATAAAAAATCGGGAAGAACCCAATTGCAAGAATACGTAAAATCATTTTATGATCTGAATTTCCAGTCTCAAGTTGTTATAAAATATGATGTAGGTAGGTACTTAGATGAAAAAAAGATTTACTAATTTAAGATATTTTTTTTGTTTGAAAGAGTTACACATTTCTTAGTACTTATTTGCAATGCAGTAATCTATATTATGTTTACTACATATTATGGAGATACACTTGCTAAAAAATGAACTCGATTATCTTCAATGATTTTTAAGAATATTTTTTAGTTCCTACTGTGATTAAAATTATCAATACCTAGGTATGAACTCTTTTTTGTTAAGGTGCGTTTTGACTAACATGTTTTGATATAATTAAAGAAGGTGCTCTCATACGCCAATTACTTAAAAACAAAAGTAGGTATGTGTATGTGCGAATTCCTTTAAAAATGTATCATATTATGTGTATATTGTTTTAACAATATGCTCAGAATGTGAAATATATTATTAAATGATTTTGTAAGTTGGCTACATATTTTATCATCTCTTAAATATATATGTCCTAATTCTACGTAGTAATACTGGTTTGGCCGATGGGTTTGGTTTCTCGGGGCTTGCTGGGGATGATTTGTACTAGGTCATTCTTGGACAAGTTGCCTTGATTCCTATTCCTATATTCCTTCTATACCGTCCCTATCCAAAATACCAAATTATCTATGGCACCTCGCGGGTAGTCTAAAAATTACAAACAATAACGCAACCGCTACAAAAACCCGCACGCAAATTCTTAACTCTTCTTAGAAACTAATCTAAACGCATCTTAAAAAAGCATTCTCATAAAATCAATCTTGAACTATTGAATACCCTCATCCATTGTGTACTTGTGTCTGTATTGAAATCTTGTGATCAGTTTTGTGTTTTGTGACGTTATTTTGAAGTGAAGTGCAGCCCAGAAGATCTACTCCTTTTCCAGCCTCCATAATACCAAGGTAGGGGCAATTTTCTACTGAATTGACTGGTGTAGGTCCCCTGGCATCGCCTGGGAGCTGAATCTTTCGTTCAGCCTTCTTCTCTCACCTTATTCATACTCTTAATTTTCGCATGCATACGGCTCTCTCGTTTTCAAGAATGATCGAAAAAAGGCGCGCTTCAGCTGCACCAAATACTATATTTACTCCTATTTACCTCAATTTGATAATTTAAAAAAAATTATGTGTAGGTAGGTATCTTTTTTGTAAACTTTTCCTTTAGGTAATGTATGAGCTGGTACATGCATTGAGTTGAGCTGTATTAAACGCGTAAAGTATGTCGATCTGTTAGGTAGGTACGTCTAACTTTAGATTTGTATTTTTAGAAATATCACCATTTTTTTTATGGCTAAGAAAGAGTTGCGTATTATTTGTGTGTTTACTCTGTAGTATCCATGACGCATTAATAGCTACGTAAAACAACATGTTTTTTAAACAATCTTTTAAAAATCTGAATTAAGTATCTAGAAAAAATAATAACTAAATTTATTTTGCACGAAGACATTTTATCAGTTTAATTACTGTAGTCTAATATTTTAATAGTTTAATTTATTTATTGTATGGGTAGGTATGTGTGTAAGTTATAACGTCTATTATGTTTTCATAATATACTAAATTTGTTTCACAGTCTGAATTTTTTATTCCTAGGTATTGAATTCAGAATACTGATTTGTGATAAGAAATCGGCAAACAGTCCTAGCCTTATGAAATACGTACATAATAATTTTTATTAAATAATTTATGCTTTATAATTCTACTGGCATTCACGAATTTAAGGTATTTACTGGATACCATTAAAATAAGAAGAGACTTTTTTCATAATGGGGAAACGACCTATATTTTTAAATTCCGTATTTTTTTTGTCTGAATAGTAATAAATATTATGTAAAAATGTCTAATTTTGTACGGGGCCAAAAAGCATAGTGTTGTGGGCCACCACTTTAGTTACCAGATTTGGTTACCTTTTGTGGTGATGGCTTTATGTGGGTGCACAGAGAGAAATGAAAGAGTACTTACAGTTTCAAGTGCACATTTATTACACAGAATTTAACAAGGAGAAATACAATGAAAACTTAACTAAACTTAACTAATTAAACTGCGATTGACATGAATAATGAAATAGAAATTAATTTAGTTTACTCCATAATTTGGCGGCATGAAATCTATGCAAAAGCGACGTGTCGTCACGATGAAGGTCAAAATGTCTCTCGTCACTGTCCGAGCGCGTTCAGTGGAGTTCGGTTCGTTCGTTCGTCCCGCGTCGCCCGCGTGACGTCATTTCTTCCGCCACAGTGTTTTATATTTATCTTACCTTCATGTAATAAAATGATCAAGAATAACTGCACTTGGTGTACTGGTGCAGTTCCCTATGCACCATTGGGTGCGGGTAAGGGGAAGTAGTAGTAGTAGTAGTTTTATATTTCTCTTGGGTAGAAATTTAAAAAAAAATTTGGTTATCGTTTTTATGTCCGTAATTAATTTTTAAAATATCGTAATCGCGATTTCCCGCCTAAACAGTTGATTATAATATGGTAGGATGCGTCTGTTAATTCAAGATGAGAGATACCTACCCGGCTAAAAGTGAAGCTAAGTAATATCTATTAAAACAATTGGACAATTGAGATCTAAGAAATAAAAGAGCAAATAAATAATAAATTGGTAATCAAATAAAAACCTAATAAATAAATTTCCTACAGTGCGCTTCAAAACATAAAAATATTCCACGTAATAAAAAACATAGTACCTATATATTTCTCATCTGTCAACCATTAGTCACACACATAAAATAAACAGGAAAACAACACACTACTCGAAATTGGCACTAACTTAATAATAATATTCATTTTTATTTAAATTGTATTTTATCCCTCGATAAAAAAACAAGCCTTGTTTGTTTCGAAACAGTTTTGGAGAAAAAATTAAAATATTCAGCAGTAGTAACAAAGAGTTTTTATTGACTAGGAAAATAAATAGTTCTTCTTATACAAACTTTATTTTATTTGACCTACCTAGTGGAAGAACAAAGAAGTTATATGTTTACGAGACAACAGGCAGAATAAGAATATATAACTGAGGAAATGTATTATTATGAAATTCCGAAGTACTAATTATGCAATTTTGCTAAATATATTCAGTAAATGGAAACAGGACATAAAAATGAAGCGGAAATTATCTTTCCGGGAATACAAGTGAGCAATGGAAAAAACAATCTGACTAATAGAAATAAAATTAATTTACACAATCCTCAACCGCGTGCTTGGTCTTATTGTTTTTCAGATTCACGGAATATTCAACCATTATTTGCAATTAGGAAGTGTCGAAGCCCAAATGAACTTTTTAAAACAATTACATAAGTTGCCATCTTTTTATAACATATATACCAAATCAAAATAATTCCACTTATTTTGCCTATTTACTTCGAACTGATAAAAACCAAATATCGCCCCGTGTCGGAAGACATTATTAGGCATTCAATAGCCAATGGTCTAAATTTTATTTTTCAAAAAATACAA